>JAMKQA010090602.1:0-10798 GCA_024699735.1 Posidonia australis
TTTTGCATGATTTTTCATGTTATGGTTTTCCTTGTCTTCCATAATAGATTAGGTGGCGACTCCATTTGTTTTATGTTTTTCGACGTGATTTTGCCGTCTGATTTCGCATTCATTTGCGGAATCTCCTCGCCGGCATGGTTACACTATGTTGTTATTAACGCATGCACTCATCAATATCATTGCATATTGTTCAAAAAATACACCAAACTTATATGCTAGGGAGCATCACCTATTAAACAAGATGAGTAGGGAATTTCATTACCCTTTTGTTTGCCTACGAACAATATAATTATCTAAATACTTAGGTGTCCTGAGACCTTTAATAAAATGAATGAAGGCATCGTCCCCTAAGGACTCAAGCTCATTAGGACAGTTAGGAGCTGTCTAGTTTTAAGATAATTTAGATTTTGTTTTTAAACTAACAAAGAGAATCTTGTTAAACAACTTCAACCTTATTAAAAACTAAAGTTATAGTTTGTTATAAACAACTTCAACCCAAATCGTGGAAAGTTACATATGTGATAGTTTCAGTGTGGTGTTGAGGAATTCATGGTTTTAGCATATAGTCAATGTCAAGGTATCATGGACAATGGCGATAGAATTATATATCCTTTTAAACAGTGTGCACTACTAAAAAACAGTTGAGAATGGATGTTGAAATACATTTGCATAAGAAGAAATTTATGGAAGTTTACAAGTGGTGATTTAGACATGGAGAGGTTTTTCATGGTCGTGGAAATGTTGCTCTAGTTGTTATGAATTCTATTATGAACATGGTGATGGACTTGATGGATCTTGAGTTTGTTCCTATTATTAATGAAGAGCCACATTGTAACGCCCCGATCTCGGGCACTCCACCAAGATCATAGTATCATTAGCAAAATTATACTAATTACAGTAAAATTAAATAACTGTAACTAAGACTCATCTCTAGGAAATGATGTCCGGCTAGGAGCTCCTACTCCGGCACCAAAACTTAACTGCACATGATCTGCACCTGAAAACAAAACAAAGCACGCACGAGTGACATCTAAGTCACCCAGTATGAGTCCCAAACACACAAACAACAAAATCCAGCAAAAGTGCCAAAAATTCAACTTTTAATTTATAAAACTTGGTCTTCTTTTGAAAATCCAATTTTAAAACATTATTTCCTTTTTCCTTGAAATCACTTGGGAATCTATGCCCAAAACTATGCTTTTTCTCAAGATTCAATTTTTTCCTTTTCTTTTTAAAACATTTGGAAATTGTCTCCAAAACCATATTTTTCCCAAAACTCATCTTTTCTTTCTCTTTTATACTTTTTCAAAACCTTTCTCATATTATGAGAAATCTACATTTTCGACTAGATCCAGCCTAAAACACAATGTCTCTCGGCTAAAAATCAAAATCACAAACACTGGCTAGTAACTGGTTAAAACACAATTCATATTCACTTCTAGGATTTTAGGACCATTCACAAGTCCAATCCTAGCCAAACCATTTTTCTTTCATTTTCTCGCAATCACAGACTTTTCTTTTCATTTCCACTTTACTTATTGATGTTACCTTGATCAGGGTAACTAGGCACACAAGCAGTAGATGAGGACACCATTTCCCCTACCTCCACGCACTACCGCGGTGAAGTTCCCCGTGCTGGAGGTCACTGCCCCGGCCCACTGGTCTCAATTTCTTTTTATAAATGCATGGGGATACGTCTTTATCTGATGTCCCATCAGTGATCCGAACAACTAGGTTCAATAACTCAGGCTCAACCTACACCGTCACGAGCTCGGTGACCCAAACACCCAAGCCCATATACCTAGGTTCAGCCTACACCGTCTCAAGCTCGGTAACCATAGTTGTATCTAACAATTGGTTTCATTGGAGTCTCATACTCCTACCACATTGTCGACACCAACCTTCGTAGTTCCTCAACACATTATTAGTGTTTTATTTTCAAAACTCTTTAAGTTTTCCTTTCAAAAATCATCTTCATTTCATTCTTTTTGTTGCAGGAGCTTATTCCAAGCAACACATGACCCTCTACTGGGGTCCCAACTCAATTCATTTAAAACCATGCTTTAAAATCATAAGTTGAGTCTTATGCCCAAAGCCACACATTCAATTACTTTTATTCATCTTTAGGGTCTCAAACCCAAAACCATTCCCCAAATTTACTTATTTGGATTCCATATTCTCCCATGTCCTTTATATGGGGAAAACACCATTAACACATGCTCATTGTCCAATTAAAACCTTTTATGTTCACATTTATATATATTAAGGCCAAGGCAAAATCGACAGACCGAAAATAAAGTTCGGTATACCAAAAATCCATGGTTTGGTATACCGAAAAATTTCGGCTTACCGAAACCAAGTATCCTGGCTTAATTTGACAGGAATTCGGTATGCCGAATCCAGTTCGACATGCTGAATTACCCGCAACCAGGGCACCTCCCCTGTTTCAACTTTCACAATCGTCGGAACTGGGAGCCTTCGACGAACCTCTCAAACAAGCATCACAAAATACCAACGAATCATGGGGTGCAGACCCTTGAGTCTACTTCAAAACCCCTCAAACCAATCAACAATCCATTAGCTATGCACTTTATACGAAAATCACAAAGGGGTGAAGCTCAAAAACAACTACTATAGCCTTCATCCCTAAATCTCGTATAACCCTACAAATTTTCATCCTAACCGCATGACATCTACATATTCATGCTATTCATCACATTCTCATCAATTCTACTATTTTTCTATGATTTTACATGCATTTAACATATTAGGTTATAAGAAGAGAACCGAGCAGAGGAGGAGTCACATACCTCCTCCGGCGAGCTTCCCCTAACTCCGGCGAGCCACTCCTTGTCCCGGCGAAGCCTTCTCCCCACTAACAGACCACGGCATGGAGCTCCTTTGGCTCACGCACCTTCTTTCCTTCCCCTTTGGCTCACATGCCCCTTTCTTTCTTCCTTCTTTTCTCTCACCGCTTCCACCCACTGCTGCCTCCTTCCTCTTTATCTCCTCCTCCTCCCACATGGCGCCGGCCACCCATCATTTCGGAAGAGACGGGGAGGCACGAGCCATGGTTGTGGTAGTATGGGTCCGGTGGAGGAAGAAGAAGAGGACGGAGATGGGGGAAAAGCTCAAGAGGGAGGGAGAAAAAGGAAGAAAGAAAAGAAAGAAGAAAAGACAGGCATGCGAACCAAGGTGACTGTGCATCCTCAAATCGGACTCCACATTGGTACCAAATCACAAATAGGTGCACAAAAAGCCAACCAAAACCCCATACTCACAAGAAACAATAGATTATACATTAATAAACCACTCATACCATATTGCAATTAAGTACATAGTTTACAATTAAAAATGGATAATCAAGCCTAGGTGTCACACACATGGAGAATCTTAAGAGTTTTATAAGTTACTAAAAAAGCTAACAATTATGTCTGAGTTATTGGCTTTGAAGATAGAGTATAACATGATAGATAGCTACTTTGATAACATGATAGGTAAAAGTAAGAATATGTTAAGAATATGCTATTAGAGGATCATAAATTACCAAAGAATTATTACAAGACGAAGAAAATGATGAGTAAGATGGGGTTGGCAGATGTAAAGATTGATGCTTGCATCAATCATTACATCCGTTACTTAGGGGCCCAGACCTCTTCTAGAGCTATTGTCAAACGGGTAAATCATTTTTTACTAATTTATTATTAGTCAACATGTTAATTATTTTCTATTCTTAATTTTAATGCAGTAACTTCAAAAATAGTAATAGGATATCATCCAAAATCACAAAAATATTTAGAGCCTATACATCAACTATCAAGTATCGATGGACACATTTGCATTCGAATATGAAGGAGAGATTGTTTGAAGCACTCTTGTTAATAACTCATTTTAAAGTTATCTTTAACATAAACAATTAATATATTAAATTAATAATCATATTAGATTTATACAAAACAAGTTGACCCTTTCATTTGGATGTACCATGGAGAATTATCATGCTCCTTTCATGAAATTAATCAAAAAAAAGATGAACGATATATATTATAGGGCAAGAATAGATATTAGCAAAGTGGCTTCAGCCTTATGATGATTAATCAAGGCACTAGCAAAATGCCTTGAGCCTTATGATGATTATGAGACAACCAAGGCATTTCCTTCATCTTGGTATAAAGTAGAGAGGTAAGTAACTTTTATATTAAATTCTATTTCACTACATCGTTGTATATCTAAGAATTAACATATATATTGTTATTTAATATTAAAATTAGGTAGAATAGACTTTGTGATCTTTTAGCTACAGATCCAAAGTTTCAAAGAAGGTCTACAGTAGGAAAGACAAGTCACAGAAAACAAGAAATCCGATCTACAAGTGGGTCAAAAATATGGGTGTAAATGGATACGGTATATCCGTAAAATATCCATATCTGTATCCGTTTATGAGCTGATATGGATATCCATATCCGTTCAGGAGCGAATATGGATACAGATATAGATATGGTTTTTTGAATTTGAGCTGATATGGATACAGATAGGGATATGTCTTTTGAATTTTCAACAGATACGGATATCCGCATATATATATATATATATATATATAACGTTTTTTATATCTTAACATCTAACCACTAGATTAAAACTCTAAACCATTAGATATGATCAAAACTATTTAAAATGTTTGTATAAAAGCAATCAAGTTATTTTGAAATTCTTAAGTAATAAATTTAACATGTACTTGTTATAGTTTATAAAGAACCATTGAATTTCATATGAATAGATCTATATGTTATGAGTTTCTAAATGATATAGATTTTGGTGTGTATCTAATCTAGATGATATACATTAAGATCTATGGATTACATTTTAGTTTTGAAATTACAACTTAGAGATCTAATGATTCTTGCTTTAAAACCGTTGAATTTGTACATGAATAGATATGTATATTAGGAGTTTCTAAATGACGTAGGATTTGGCATGTATCTAATCCAAATGATTTAGATTAAGATCTATGAATTACATTTTGATTTTTTCAAATTATTTATCTATTTATAAGGATTTTACTTTGTCACTTATAGGATTTTACTAACTTTAATTAACAAAATATGTTATAAAATATGACAATTTTTTATTAATCATAAATTAATTATATATTCATAATGGTGGAATATTAAAATTTGGATTCATAACTTTATCTCTTTTTGGAAAAGGTAAGTCTAACCTATTATTATGTCTAATTTATTTTTATTTTTGATATATATTATTTTTATTTCATATATACTAAATAACTTAAAATATATAATTATATGAAAATCTTATTAATTGTTTGATTAATTATGTAATGTGTATATCGCCATATCCATTTTTATATCCAACTTCATCCGTATCCAATTCCTTTTTATCCATTCCGTATCTGTATCCATTTTTTAAGGATATAGATATGTAATTTTTCTATCCATATGATATCCATTTCTGTATCCGTATCCACATTTCGAAAATAAATACATATATGGTAGCACCCATATCCGTACCGTATCCGATCCATTTGCATCCTTAGTTAAAAAGTCACAATCAAATTCATGCTAAGTTCGTAAGGATAAAAAAGTATAGAAAAAACAAATTTGTAAAATAGCTAAATTCCTTTTAATAACATTTAAATTGTTACTGACCATTTAACTAAGTAGAGAGCCTAAGTTGGTAGAATGGTGGACTGTAACCTACATGCATGGGGAACAACTATGGTCAACTCTGGTTGGGGATGTCCTTGTAAGTATTTCTTGTAGTAGTTATTAAATAATTAAATATGTTTTATTAAGATACATTTCTATTTTTCAGGATAGGTATGTACACGAACTGTACCAAGAGAAAAATAGATAGCAAGATCTCGATGAACACCTAGTATTTGACAAGCAACTTTAAAAGAGATTTTCAAAAATAAAGAACATGGGTAGTACGTGATGAAAGTATTTTTGCTTCCACTATAGCTTCTACTATAGGTTTCAAATCTTTTTTAGTCTTCTGCTTGACTCAATCAGGACTTCTTTTGTTGTCACTTGTCAAAGTTGAAGTAGGATTTACATACCGAACAAGCTTCACAATTAAGCATTAAAATTGTTATATTAGTGGTTTGACTTGTAAAGTAACGTTTTATCTAGACTTCCATATTTTATCTAAGTTTTGAAATTCTCAATATACATTTGTCATATTGAATTAAATCTCATTCTATAATGGTTATTTTTAATTTATAACATATTGTAAGTTTATTTTCTATGAGTTTCAAGAGATACACTTACGAGAGGGATGAGTATAAGGACGATTGATAGAGCAATACTGAGACATTGGAGCATTATAAGGAGTATACTCACAATCGTCTCGTCCATGGACCTTCATCAAAAAATAAAGCAAATCATGTTGTTAAGAAAAGAAGATGAGTTTATGATCGGTGTTGTATTGTATCATTTTAAGTAGTTGTGTTATGGTATATTCAGTATTGTATTGTATGGATATTGCTTGAATATTTAAACCATTTCATGTAATTTTAATTAATTAATACTTTTGTTATGAAATGTGTGGATGTCTAATGTATAATTTAGTACATTTGTGATTGCATTTGAAATTCAATTTAGCCAATAATTTTAGGTAATTTCAATCATTATTGTTGCTTTTTTTGCTCATCTAAAAATAGCGAGGACATTTTCTCGCAATATCCTAGTTATTTTGGGTAGTTTTTTTCATTTTCTTTCAGATTAACAATGACATTGTGAACACTTAACGTGAAAATAACAAATCCATTGTAAGGACATAGGTTCTCAGTAAGTCCTCACAAAAATATTTAGCATGCACATAATGAGGAACTGTCCTCACAAAATTGATTTAGCGATGAGTTATATTACGAAGTTAAAATGTATTTGCAATATTCTCGCAAAAGCATTTAACGAGAAATTCATAAGAACATTGAGATGTCCTTGCAATTCTGACTTTTTGTAGTAATGATTGAATTTCAAATTTTATTTGATTTTCATCCCAACCCTTGTCTATAAAAGAATGGGTAGCCATTGTATATGATATCGTATCTGACTTGGGATCTCATCCTCCATCTAATAATATAGTGTACTTTCCTAGGGCTCTGGCCATAGAAAACAATTGTAATATGGTTCTATATTATGAAATTTTTTTAGTTTTTTTATCTTCTCTTTCTCCCTTACCTCCTTTTTCCTTTTCTTAGATAAAACTTCTATTAGTCTATGAATTTTGGACTTGCATGCTTTCTCTTTTGTGTTTAAATGTTGTGACTTTATTTTAAATTAGCATAACAAGTAATCGTAAATCAACAAAGCATTTTGATAGGTTAATGTAGATCATGTGAATCATACTTAATCTATGTTTTGAGAAAGCGATAATTTACTTTTCTATTAACTTTTTGAGTACATCATTATCTTTTGTGCTTTTTGTATACTATATTTGAATGTGATAGATTATTGTTCATGTCATGTTTATAGTCTATGCTTGGCTAGAATAGTTTTTTAATTACATAATCATGATCTTATTGTCGTTTGTTAACCATAGGATTGATAGCTTATTTTTGCTTAACAACTTTATAACTTATGCCTATCTAGGTGGCTACAATATATAGATTAAATGAGCGAGTATATTCATAGTTTAATTACTTAATTGTTTAAAATAATTTTATTTGATTTGATTAATTTAGAATATTCTCTCTAGTATTGTACTCTTATTTGTCTAATTTGCTTGAGTAATAGTTTAACATTAGAAATCCCCAATCTCTATAGATTTTGATTCATACTTGTTAATGTACTTTAACTACACACCGTGAACTTGCACAATTATATTAAAATTTCTCATTACAATCCTCCTTGATATAAAAGGTTAGGGATTAGGTGAAGATTTTCATTTTACCAACAGCCCAACCTATAACCTAACCCAACCCATTAGGATGATAGGGTACAAGTAATGGGATCAAACAGGTCGATCAAATGATAAATCCTTAATAGTTTTTTGAAAACGGTATATTATATTATGAAAATTACCAAGGCTATACAAGCCCTCAAAAGGTCCTCATTTCCAAAATTACACAAAATTTGAAACCAAAAGTTCCGAAAATAACTAAGGCAATGTCTGTGCCCAAATAAAAGAGTTCTGTAATATTGACTTTTCAAATTAGGCCTTCAAAGGTGCAAGGCCCCTTATCCATCATATTCTTCTACGGTATTACCTAAATTACTAATGTCAGGATTTGCTTGAGCAACCTCCAGATTACCTCTAGAAGAAGAAGGGAGACTAGGGACTTGCTCCGCCATCTGAGTGGAAGTCATAGAAGAGGTGAATTGAAGAAGTTCTTCTTTCTCGAAGCCTGTTACAAGAGTTTCTACCTAATAATGCATTAATGATATAATATCATAAATAATAACTGAATGAAATTTACTAAGATTACAAAAAATTCTGTTGTTTCTTTCCTTCCAAATCAACCATAGAATGGCTTGTAGTAAAATAGCCCAACCATGCTTATTAAGGGTAAATTTAAGGGAGGGAATGGAATAGAATAAGTCAGCAATACAAAAATAACCTGAATACAAATCTGTAGTTAAGAAAAATCTCCAAATATGCCAGATGAATGAGCAATTTATAAATAAATGGGTATTATTCTCAATATGTGCATTACAGAAAACACACAACACAGGACCACTCCAACCTCTTTTAACTAAGTTATCTTTTGTCAAATTTTTATTTTTTAGAGCTAGCCAGGAAAACAATTTCACTTTTAATGGTGTGCTACTTTTCCAAATGCTACAATATAAAGGAAAACAAATACCACCATCATTTAAAATATTGTAACCAGATTTAACAGAGTAGGCATTGTCTTTGGATGGCTACCAATTCAAGGTATCACCCCCAGATACAAGAACCAAATGTTGCAAAAGACTAGCAAATAGATCTAGATGAGTTTGTAGCATTATGAAGTCACTCGAGGGGACCTTAGATAGGTCAAATAATTTGTTAAAATCAGACCTAAAAAGAGCAACTGTAGTTTTGACATATGTTTTTTTGAATCTGGCTACAGAGAACAAACTAGGAATCAAAGATTTCAAATTGGTCCCAATGCACCACTTATTCTCCCAAAAAATAGTATTATTGTCATTCTGAACTTGGAAGATAGTAAAACAGTTGAGAAAAAACATAACATTGTTTGATGCTTAGCCACAGGGGGGAGCAATTTCTGACTGAAGAATTTAATAACGTGCTAGGCCAAACCTTATTAAGGTATCTGACCTTAATAAGATCTTTCCATATCATGTGGTAATTGTCAGATAGTAACTGCCAAAGTAGTTTAGTCTTCAGAGTCAGATTAAAATTCCTTAAGTTGATAATCCCCCAGCCATTCTGTTGCTTTGATCTACATATGTTTGCCCATTTAATTAAATGTAATCCTTTTTGATTTGAAGAAAAGGAGTTCTATAAAAATCTATTCCTAAGTTTGTCAATATCTTTCTCTACTTTAATAGGCAAATGCAATACAGACATATAATAAGTGGGAATGATTGACAAAACAGAGTTCAACAGAGTCAGCCTACCACCTAAAGATAAGTGTTTTGCCTTCCATAATGACAATTTATTTGAAATATTCACCACTACAGGGGCCCACATTTTATAAGTAGCCCTCTTATAATGTAAAGGTAATTCAAGATACATTAGAGGAAGGCCAGTTGTCCCACATCCCAAGATATTACAAGAATTGGCAACAGAGGCCTGAGATACTCCTATGCTAGTGAGAGAAGACTTATGGAAATTGATTTTCAATCCAGAACAAGAGTGAAAACAGTATAAGATTTTTTTAATATTAATCATGTTTCTAGTACTTTCTATTAGGAATAGCAGAGTATCATCAGCATATTGTAAATTGACCACTGTTGGTCCCCCATGAGGAAAGTTAATCCCAGATATAAATCCTTAATAGTCAATCAACTTATACATAAACATGTATTATATAATGTTCAAATGTACAAGAGTCAGCTAAACAAATATGTTCTAAACATTAAGAGTGTAAAAACTAATAAAACACTAGTAGATAACCAACAAGAGGTAATTAATAATCTTTAAAAAAAACACAAAAATTCATGTTTCTCGTATAGAAAATGTCATAAATAAGATTCCCAAACAACAGGTCAACAACATTAAGAAGTTATATTTAAGAATCCCTGGAATTTTGCAAAACTATAAAAAAAAAAAAAGAATTTATGCTCTAACTTAATTAGTGAATTAACGGGTTGAATGATAAGTCCAACTTACCTGACCGTTTAAGACTTTAGATTTACAGATCCAACGGATCTACTTTTCAATCTTTACCTTAAAATGATGAGTTGGGTCAAATAGTTAATGAGTTGAGCCCAATCCATTCTCCACCCTGGCAAGATCTTGGTTCTATATTTTGCAGAGTGGTCTCCAATGGACTGCAGAGCTGTATAATGACTAGAGACAAACATATGGGGTAGAATTCAAAGCATTTGAATATTGTTGATTATCTATGGATCCACGATGTTGGTCTCGAGGTCTCTAACGAAAAAGTGTTGAACTAAAAGTGGCGTATTGCAGCATGATGTGAAGTGTGAAATTGTTTGATTATTGATTAGTATGTCGCTCATCTGCTGTGGAATCCAAACTTAAGTGAGAAATTCCCTCCACCGTGCCGTTCAATCATATGATAAAAATGAACTTCTTCTTCATACATGGAGGTGTTCGACTGGCAGTGACATGATAAATAAACACAACGGGACATTATAATTGT
>JAMKQA010090604.1:0-10397 GCA_024699735.1 Posidonia australis
TAAAATTAGCCACGAATCGGCATCACATGACCACAAACACATGATTCAACACATGCCCAACATTTCCATATTTTTCATGATTTTTGTAGCATTAATCTAACCATGATTCTGTCTTTTAACCTAAACATGCCTCAACTAATGGAGGAAGACAGAAGGGAAAACGGTAGGGAAACGCGTACCTGGCTTCGACGAGCCTCGCGTGCCTTCCAACACCGGCGGTGCACGGCACCAGCCTTCCCTTCCACACACTCGTGCGAGCTCCTCCGACGCGCGACTCCTCCAAAGCCACCACACTCCCTCTCGCCCTCTCTCTGGTCTCTCTGCTTCTCGCCCCATGCCGCACACCTCCTTTTAACACCCCCGACGCCTGCCATCCCGGAATCCCGCCGGCGTCCACCAGCTACGCGTAGCTCTGGATGGAGGGGACGGAACGAGCAGCCCTCCCCCGCTAGGTTTCACAAGATCACGAGATCGGTCACGGGCGTGGAGAAGAAGGGAAAAAGGCATGACACAGTTGGCTCCTAACCGGGTCCAAGCCCAAGGCCAAAGTGGGTCCACCACAAACACGGGTCCCAATGCAGAAACGACCCACTAGCCAAAGAAAACACACCACAGGAGAGAAACCAGGGGCACAAAACACAGAAGGAGCCCACAGCCAACAAACACAAACTGGATTTACCATTAATAAACCATACACCAATAATTACAAGAAATTCCATGGTTTATATTAAATGGAAAAAAACCCAGGCACAAATGTTACACTCTCCACAACAGAGAGCACCTCATTGTTTCTCTGGCAGTGCATCTCCACTTGCCGGAGACAACACCTATTCCAGCCATCCAAATCTACAACCACCACGTACCTCTATAATAGCCTCTACACTCTAACCAAAGCATAGCAAGCCTTAGTAGCTCCAGGCCGACAGACACGCTCCCACGTCTTCTCCATGAGATCCATAGTCAGGAACTCGAGCATCGCTATCGCAGGCAGCCTCCTGTGGTTCTTTTTCCCTCTTTGTCTTCTGAGTTATCTATCACTCTCGACGATAGCTCGACCTCGTCAGATCATGACTCTTGCTTTCTCTTGTTACTCTGTCCGTGTCCGCTCGCAATCTGCTATGGTTCAGCAAGCCGGTGAGCCTATTTTTGCTGCTCTAGAGGAGATTTTGCTTTCAGCTCCTCTAATTCCTGCTTTGACCTTTTTTGTTGCTCCCTCCTTTTCCCATGTGCATCACTCTCGAGCGCATGTGTAATCTGTACCTCCTTTGGGGCAAGGGCTGATCCTGGCTGAGCAGGAGCCCATCATTGAATCTCCTTCGGTGACTGCTATGTCTGCCCTGGAGGTGATGTCTGTCGACCCTTCCTAGGGCATTCTTACTTCCGCCTCCCATTCGACTGCGGCAATCTCTACAATGAGTTCTTTGTCTATTGGTTAGCCTAGTCTTTAACTACCACTTGCATCCATCCTGTTCCCTCCTTCATCCCTCGGTGCTGTTGCCAATGAGCCACTGTCTGTGCCATTGTAGCATATGACAACTCTCGTGTCGCAGCTGTAAGACTTGGTGTTTGCATGCAATCCTATGCTTGTTTCGTCTCCTGAGGTTCTAGTGTGCCCCACCATGGCTTCGCAGGTTCACTTCACTGAACCTCTGTCCTCAGTGATCACCACACTTTCCCAGCCTCTTGCATTTGCACAACACTTTGTACAACATGCATTTCCACATCTAGTGGCTAATCCTTCTGTTTGGCAGGAGCATAGCATTTCTCGAGTCTGTTGTTCAACGTTGTGTCGATGCAACAGTTGCCGCTCCTGCACTCTACACCTTTCACAGCATCACATGGCATTTACCCATGTCCTTTGCATCAAATACCCACCCTTGCATTCATGCCACTGCATCCTGCACCTTTGCATGGGTATCTTGGCCCTCATGCTTGGACACCAAGAAGCATAAGGGTGGATCCATAGGAACGTTCACGCGTGACCCATACAACATACGTGGAACCTGCATCAGCTACAATATTACCAATAGTAGCGACCTCAGACGCCCTCCTTGCTAGGATGAATGATCTAGAGACGTCACTACATCAAGTGCAAGGCGAGAACTACAAGCCTTACAAATTCCAGGACCTCTGCTACTTTCCAGATGTATCACTCTCTCTAAATTTTCCCATCTCGAAATTCGACAAATACAAAGGTAGAAGTTGCCCAATTCGCATTTGAAGGCATTTTACAGAGATCTCGCTTCACTCTAGGGCGATGAGAGGCTCTTGATCCATCTATTCCAGAAAAGTCTGACAATGCCAACTCTCAAGTGGTTTACATCCATCGACATGGCTATTATCAAGACTTGGAATGACCTCTCTCAGGCATTCTGGGAGTGGTATTTCTTCAACCTTGACTCGATCCTTAAGCACAAGGATCTTATTACAATTCGGCAGAGACCCCATAAGTCGTTTGAGGAGTACATCAGTCGTTGGTGTGCCCTAACCTCCCAAGTGGAGGATAGATCCTTTGATGAGGAGTCTATTGCAACCGTTATCAAGGAAGCATAGCTAGTAATTGAGGCTCTGCTTAGCATTTAGCCCATTTCATCTTCTACATCTCTGATTTGGGCCAGCATGCACGTGGAAAACTCACTACGAAGTGGGAATTCCCTACATTCTCTACATTCGTCGAGTAGGCTACCACCTCTACTAGCAGCTGCAACAGCACCTCCGATATCAACAACTCTCAGATGGAAATCATCACATGCATCCAACCTCCTACAGTGCTTGTTGAGGTAGAGATTCAGCCTGACTTAAATCATTTAACACTTGCATCTAGTTCTCCACACACTGCACACACACCTGTAGATATCCCATTTTGGCACTCCTTTATCTTTATTAAGTTCCATTACATCATAGCATGTCTCATTCATCCTTAGAAGTCTTTACCTCAACCCAAAGACTCTCCAAAAGCTTATTTGCTAGTTAGGTCGTTGAACTCGCAAATTCGACCATACAACACCTCCAGGTCATTTCTTTCCCATTCTTGTCAAACTTTCCTTTTTTAGTGTTAACGTAAATCATTATCAATATCAATAAGTCTTCTTGCCTTATTTAAATGTCTTTATTACTTTATTTAATGACTCGTTTGACCCATATTTGACTTGACATCTAAATTTGATAAGTTTTTAGCCTAAGGGTGTTGAAAGGCTGATTTCAGGCGTTCAACATTGAACTCTCAATTTTGAGCGTTCCACACCTGACAACTCAACAACGACACATCAATTACTTTCTTTCTTTGGAAAATTTTGAATTCAAATAGTTTCCTTTTATGGAAAATGTGTGGATGCTACCTCGAGGTTGAAAAAGAAAGAGGCATAAGGAGAAAGCAAGCCACAAATGATAAATGGATAAGGAAAATAAATCGGAGTTGCCACCTAGTCTATTAAAAGAAGAACTAGAAGACGAGGAAAACCAGAAAACATAAGATGGATAAAAAACATGAGGAGAAATGCAAAATAAAGAAATCTGTGTCAATTAACGAGACACAAGGGTCGGTGCAAGCCAGACAAAGCCCAAGATTTTCAAAAAGATAAGCTTTGTGATGCATGTTAATTTGGAAAACAATCAAAATCATCTTTTAAAGCCAAAGATTGTGTTTCCACTTTCAAACCTCTTGAGTTCATTCATATGGATTTTTTTTACCCTAGTAGGACTCTGAGTTTTGGCGGCAAAAGATATGCATATGTATTAGTTGATGATTTTTCTAGATTTACTTGGGTTTTGTTTTTGGAAAATAAACATGTTGCTTTTTATGAAATTCAAAGGTTTTTGTAAGAAAGTTCAAAATGAAAAAGGACTGAAAATAATCAAGATTAGAAGTTATCATGGAGGTAAATTTGAAAATGAACTTTTTGAAAATTTTTGTGAAGAAAATGGTTTTGAGCATAATTTCTCTTTTCTGAGAGTTCCTCCACAAAATGGAGTTGTCAAGCAGAAAAATAGAACTTTACAAGAAAAGGTTAGAACCATACTTTGTGAAAACGATTTGTCAAAGCATTTATGGACCGAAGTTTTAAATACTACATGGTATAAATTGAATCGTGTTTTACTTAGGCCGATTTTGAACAAAACTCTGATTTGGAAAAATTCCTAGAATTTTGTACTTTAAAGTTTTTAGATGTAAATGTTTTATTCTACATACTAAGGATACCTTGGACAAATTTGACTTTAAATCTGATGAAGGAATTCTTGTCAGATATTCTGTAAAGAGCAAGGCATAAAGAGTTTGTATTAAAAGAACATTGACCATGGAAGAATCTATGCATGTCGATTTTGATGAAAATATAGATAAAATTATTAATATAGAAGATGAACCTGAAGTTAATGATACACTAAATAACCCAATCAATGAGGAAAATGTCGAAAATAACGAAGAACCTAAAGATAATTCTAAATCTTGGTAATATGTACCTAATCATCCTAAGTAACTCATCATTGGTGAAGTCTCCAAGGGGATATTAACAAGATCAAAGCTAGATCATGATTGTGCCACCCATGCATTCATTTCATCTATAGAACCCAAAAATATAGATGAAGCTTGTAATGATAAATATTGGACCTTAGTTATGCATTATGAACTAAATCAATTCAAAAGAAATAATGTTTGGGAATTGGCTCCAAAACCTAATAAACAACACATCATAGGTACTAAATGGATTTTTAGGAATAAGTTAGATGAATTAGGAAATGTTATTAAAAATAAGGTTAGGTTGCATAAGGCTACAATCAGGAGGACATTGATTTCGACGAGACTTATGCTCCTATTGCTAGACTAGAATCTATTAGAATGTTATTAGCATATGCTAGTCACTTTGGATTCAAACTCTTCTAAATGGATGTCAAAAGTGTATTTTTAAATGGAGTTATTGAAGAAGAAGTATATGCCAAGCAACCTCTTGGATTTGAGGATGAATTATGCCCTGATCATGTCTATAAATTAAACAAAGCTTTATATGGTTTAAAATAAGCTCCTAGGGCATGGTATGATAGGTTAAAAGGGTTCTTAATTGAAAATGGATTTTCAATTGGATTGATTGACACCACTCTCTTCATAAAGAAGGAGAACAATGATATATTAACAATTCAAATATAAGTTGATAACATAATTTTTGGATCCACAAATGAAACCTTGTGTGAAGACTTTGCTAATACTATGCAAAATGAGTTTGAGTTGAGCATGATGAGAGAATTAAATTTCTTTCTAGGGTTGCAAATATAGCAAAGTGAATATGGAATTTTCATTAATCAAGAAAAATATACAAAAGAGTTATTAAAAAAATTTGAAATGGAAAATGCAATAATAGCTAAAACACCCATGAGCACATCCTCTAGGTTAGATAACGATGAAAATGAACAAAGAGTAGATCAAACGTTATATAGGAGAATGATTGGATCATTATTGTATTTGATAGCCAGTAGACCGGATATAATGTTTAATGTATGCCTATGTACTAGATTTCAGGCATCACCAATAGAATCTCATTTAAATGCTGTCAAATGAATTTTTAGGTATTTACAAAACTCTAAGGAATATGGTTTATTTTATCCTAGAAATTCTAATCTTGAACTAATTAGATATAATGATGTGGATTATGTAGGATGTGAAACCGATAGAAAGAGCATTAGTGGCGCTGTCAATTTTTAAGACACTCATTGGTATCATGGTTTAGCAAGAAACAAAATAGTATTGCCTTATCAACTACTGAAACTGAGTATATTGCAGCTGAATGTTGTTGTGCTCAAACTTCGTGGATGAGACAAATACTCAAAGACTTTGGTCTTATTTATTCAACCACACCAATATATTGTGACAACATTAGTGCAATTAATTTATCAAAGAATACTATGCATCATTCTAGAACTAAACACATAGAAATTAGGCACCATTTTCTTAGGAATCATATAACAAAAAATGACATAAAATTAGAATTTACATCAACCAATGAACAATTAGCAGATATATTTACTAAACCCTTAGATGAACAACAATACATTAAAATAAGAAAAGATTTAGGAATTTGTAAAATTAGTGATATATTATAAAAACTGTCTGAATAAGTATACCAAAAATGGTCAGTCTACCGTTCTATGAAACCATTTAATCAATCGTAGAATTTTGGCCAACTAAAATCTCTGTCAGATTTATCAAGAATTCACTGATTCGGTTTGCCATTTTTATCCGGTCCGCCAAATTTTAGAAAGCATCCACACATTGTCTGCTCAGTTCATTGAATACAAAATGGAAACCAATTATTAGTTGGATGCTTATCAGGACAAGTTGGAGGAATAGCATTCTGATGTTTTAAAACAACTTCAAGGCCATCCGCCTCCTTCGACTGATTGAATGAATCTTGTTTCTTTTTGATAACTTTTGCTTTTACTATGAACATTTTGAATATTATTAATGCTATATTGCTATGATATTGGATAAATCCTCTTGAATGAGCCTAAACTATGTTAACACGAAATGAATTAGCCTAAATGATGAATGATGAGATTTATGAATAATGAGTAATGTGTATGAATGGTTTTGGTTATCAATCTTATTAGATATTGAATGAATACGAGAACTTGTGTATGGTTTGTGACATATTATGTGTCTATCCTTATTTGCTTATGACAAAAAAGGGGACGAAAGTATAATAATTTCATGATAAATAGGGGGATTAATATTTTAAATAATAACAATCATTGATAAAAGTTTCTTTAATATCCATTCTTATTGATAGGAGGAGCTAATTGATTAATTATTGTAAGTTTTTGTCATCATCAAAAAGGAGGAGATTGTAGAAAATATAATTCGATATGTTTAATTTTGATAATGACAAATATTGAACTAATGTGATCATTCAAAAAATGTTTTTAGTTTGTCTATTGTGAAGCAAAATATCAAGAAGATCTCATGGAAAGAAGAAAGTAGTCATGAAGGAAAACTCATGAAGAAAATTCAAGGAGATATCAAGGGATGGCAATATCAAGAAGTGTTAAGAAAATTTTGATGTAATTTTTATTTTTATTGTTGTACTCCCAGTAACTCTCAGGAACCTAGGAAAATAGATTGACCCATGAACCCAAGTAAGAAACCTCAAAAAATCAACTTATATTGGTTCTAGGTTAATTTTCGGCATATCGAAAATCAACAGTATAGCGAAATAGGATTGATTAATAAAAGGAATACTGGAATAACCCAAGATCAGCACACTGGATATGCCAGGCATACCGAAGTTCCCAATCATTGGAACATTTTGGTCGATTGATCAAAAACAACATACCGAACCAATAACTTTTTTGGCTAACCGTTTATAAACGTTAGACGTTAGACACATTCCTTAAGCATTAGTAGTCTATAAATAGGACCTCTAATCACTCCTATAGGACACCAAGCATATACTTGACATGAACCCATAGTCCTTAACAAAAAGAGAGCCAAAATCCATTATTCTCAAAGTATCTTCCATACTTCTCTAGTGATAGAGTTCTGAAACCTTACAATCTGTGTTGGGAGATCATAGTTGCTTGAATTTGTAAAAGAGAAATTGTGTAAAGCTTCTAAAGAGTCTCAAGCTTCTCTAGGTGTGAGAAGGATTCGTAGATTGTGGGATTGGCAAAAAATTCGTCAAACAAGTAAGTTTGTACTTTGAAATATAAGGGAAGGGGAATTCTCAAGGGAATCTCAAGGAGTAGAGTAGGCAAGAGTTTGGCCGAACCACTATAGAATAGTTTGTGCATTCCATTGTCTCTCATCCTTTTTGTACATGTTTAATTTAGCTTTCCAAACTTGATAAAATTGTGCATATTAATAATCATAATATAGAGTTATTTTTTAGTTACCTATCTTCTCTATTTAACACCCCTCTTCTAGAGAAGCCACTCGATCCTACAGTCACTTCCTCCTCCCACTATTGATGATGCCCCTAATCCTTGTTTTCCACTTGGCTCAAGGCTGATCAATTGGTTCTCAGCTGGAGCCATGCCATTGTGTTCTCATCCATCTAGTCCATTCACCTTCCTTCCACCAATTCACTAGTAGTCTAGTCTCTACTGGAAAGAAGGTTTGCTCTGGTGTCTAAATGTCATCTCAAGACACTCTACGATTTGTCTAGTCTCTACTGGAAAGAAGGTTTGCTCTGGTGTCTAAAT
Organism: Posidonia australis; assembly: GCA_024699735.1. NCBI lineage: Eukaryota > Viridiplantae > Streptophyta > Magnoliopsida > Alismatales > Posidoniaceae > Posidonia > Posidonia australis. The sequence goes on from JAMKQA010090604.1 coordinate 8,188, forward strand.
CTCATCTCAAGACACTCTACGATTAGCTTCGCAATATTAAGAAAAAAATTGATCAAACTATTGACGACTACCTACTTAATGCCAAAAACAACTCCAATGTTAAGACCACTGTCGGAACACCCATCTTTGAATCTAAATTAATTGACTTCATTACAGATGGACTTGGACATGAATACCAAAGCTTTATTACATCACTTAACTTCAGATATTCTACCACCTTTGATGAATTATATGAGCGTCTTCTTCAAGAATCTTCCCTTCATCAAAGACTCAATTCCTCTATTCCTACAGCTGATACAACACTTACAGCTTTCACTCAATCGAGTCCTTCAACTCCCAGTCATCGTGGAGGTCGTGGCAGTGGTGGAGGTGGACGATTTCATGGTAGGGGGCATGGTAGAGGAGAATGTCACTTTAACTATAACTCTTCCTACAATCCTCAAAACTCAACTCCTCTTATCCCCACTCCCTCTTCCATTAATACGTTTATTCCTTGCTAGATTTGTGACAAATGGGGTCACACTGCCAGAACATGTTATGAACGACATAATCACGCCTACATGGTGCAATCCTCCTCTGATGCTATGTCCAATCTCAACCTTGGCAGTCCATCAGAAACATCATGCTGTGTTGACTCCAATGCCACACAGCACATGACGAACTCTTCAAAATATTTGGTTAATCCACAATCATATTTAGGTACACGATCCATTCTAGTTGGTAATGGCTCACTTCTCCCAATTACACACATTGGAAACTTGTCTGTTTCTTCTTTCCATGGCTCCATTTCTCTCCAAAACATTCTTTTGGTTCCAACACTTAGGAAGAATCTTCTTTCTATCTAGCAATTTTCCCATGATAATCATTGTGTTTTCCTAATGGATCATTCTGGTTTCATTGTGAACAACAAGTTCACTGGCAACACTCTCCTCCTTGGCCATAGCAACGATGGTCTCTATCACGTGTCTCGCCCCTCGTCTTCCAGTGCTCTATTTGCTGTTGTTGGTAGTCGTACGTCTTTCGGTACCTGGCATAGTCGGATAGGTCATCCATCCTCTACTGTGTTATGGACCCTCTTTCATTGTCACAACCTTCTCGCCACTACTACCTCCTCCATTCATTGCTCTATTTGTCCACTTGGCAAAGCTCATTGACTTCCTTTCCAGAAACGTGAACGCCACTCTACTTCACCTCTCCATCTCCTTTACATCGATGTTTGGGGACAAGCACCAATGTAATCCATCTTTGGTTTTGTTTACATACTCACTATGGTCGATGACTTCTCTCGCTTCATGTGGATCTTTCCTTTATATTGTAAATCTGATGTATTACAAACTATCTCCAACTTTAAAAAGCTTATTGAAAATCAGTTAAATTCTATTGTGCAAATGATTCAATCTGATGGTGGAGGAGAATTTGTCAATCAATGTTTTCAAACCTTTGTTCAAAATCATGGCAGTCATCATCGATTTACATGTCCTTATATTACTGCTCAGAATGGTGTCATCAAACGAAGGCATCATCATCTCAATAAGATGGGACGATGCCTTCTTTTTTAGGCCAGCCTTCCTCCCTCTTACTGGCTTTCTGCCTTTGAGATGGCTACCCACCTCATCAACCATCTCCCATCTCTTGTTCTGGACAACTACACTTCGTATGAACTTCTATATAACAAAATTCTAGATATAATGCACTATGTGTCTTTGGTTGTGTTTGTTACCCTTTATTGCTTGGTCCATCTCACACTAAACTTCAACCCAAATCCACTCTCTGCACTTTTCTTGGCTTATCTCCCGTTCATAAAGGCTATAAGTGTTTTGATCCTCACATTGGTAAAATCCATATATCCCGTCATGTTACTGTAGACACCCCGATTTTGAGGTGACCCAAGAATGAGTATCCTTATGTTGCTTTGGATGTGATCAGCCCTTGAACTGAGCCCCAAACCCATTAGCCAGAGCCCCAATCAAAATATCTGAGCAGGGTTGGCGCACCAAGCAGGCACACCAACTAGGCGCACCAACCAGGCTCACCAAGCAGGCGCCCAGTTCTGGCTGCTAACCTTCCACCTTCCGGGCTGTTACCCTTGCAAACGAATGTGCCAACGAATATTCGAGGCTTTTCGTTTGCAAGACTCTTTGTTTCTCTTGTGTAACCCATCCCTGGATCCCTATAAAAGGAGCTCCATAGCAGCCATTCCAAGGACAACA
>JAMKQA010090605.1:0-12102 GCA_024699735.1 Posidonia australis
GCAAAATCATCATTGAAATCTCATGAAAACATGACGAAATCAGAACATTGGTGAAGTCTCTAGCATACTTTATTCAATGCAAAAGAACAAGAATTAAAAGGAAAAGTGAGAAGGCCTACCTTGTCCTAGATGTTCCTTCAAAGAAGACCCAAGTAATAAGCTCCTTGATGCTTTAGAAGGGCTGAGAATATCTCTGGATGTAAGAAGAAAGCTAAGAACTCAAAGGGACAGCTGCAGAATTCTGGTTGCAATTGTGTGTCTTGAACTTTTCTAATCCCTCAAATGGCTACCTATAGGTGTCTATTTATAGGAAACTCTCAAGGATAACTCATGGAGAATACAAGCAACCTCGTAGACGAAAAGCCTGGAAGATTCCATGGCATATTCATTGCTGGAGGTAACAGCCATCGGAGGTGGAAAGCCAGTAGCCAGAAAAGTGGTTGTGTGCTAGGTTGGTGTGCCAGCTTGGTGCTCCAGCTATGTGCGCCACCTATGTGTGTCAAGTAGGTGTGCTAGCTAAGTGTGCTAGGTAGGTGTGCTAGCTAAATGTGCCAGATAAGTGTGCCAGCTAAGTGTGCTCCCCTACTTGTCTAGATTTCTAATTGGGCTGCGGGCTTGCTATAGGTTTAGGATTTGATTTAGGGTTAGCCACATCCAAAGCAGCATCTGGAAAATTATCAATGAGTCACCTCAAAATCGGGGTGTCTACAGATATCAAAAGATTGGTTCTACAGAGCATTTCATAATATTAAATTAGTTGTCCTTTTTTCAGCAAACATTGTGGTTGAGTATAATGTTTATGTCACTCATTGATTTGTGGTGGAGATGGAGATGGAGAAGGAGAAGGGGAAGTTGTTGATGGTGGTTTTGTGGTGTTAGGTGTTGTTTTCTCTGGTTTCCTTTTGCTGTTGGGAGTTGTTATGTGTTAGGTTTGATGAGATTCTCTGTCTATATATATACATGTGTGTTAGTTGATGAACTTATTTGTGTGTCATCATTGATAATTTAGGAAGAAGTTGATTGTTCCTTGGTGTATCTGTCAATCTATGTTTGTGAATTGCAGTCCCATATCTTGTCTCTCTCGCTCTCTCTTTTTCTCTTGGTATCTTTTTGGTGAACTTTTTCTCTTGGTATCTTTTTGGTGAACTATGCTTTGGTTTCTGGTTGGTACTGCTTGTGTTTGGATTGGAAGAGCTTTTCACCTATGCTAACTTGCTAAGGATCTATTTGGTTTGGGGGAGAAGCACTGGGGGAAGTTGCTTAAAGAATCGGTCCAACGATACCTGATTTCACTGTGGACTTTTGAGATTTAACACTTGGTGGTAACTTTGCCAATGGTGATTATGAAGACTTTTTGTTCTTCTTTTTTTCATTTGGTTTTTAGACTTTACAATAACAATTATCACCATATATTTCAGTTTGTTGTGTAACAAAGTCAACGCAAAATAGACTAACAAAGAACTTTGACACTACAACTGAATGCAAAATAGACTAACTAGAGCTACAAAGAACTTTGGTTCCAAATAGATTGGATTATGATTGACTAGTTATGTGTTCCTAATTGAATTACCTTTTTTTACACCATTTGAATCTTCATTCAAGTTCCTCATGAAGAATGATGGGCTGTTCATAGAGAGTTCTTCGGCCAGGAACTACATGGGAACTATGAGATTAACGCAGTCATTGGGGTCAGGGCACACAATTGTCATTATTTTGTGTGATAATGGGATGAGACACCCAGGCAAGTTTCATAATGCTCAATATTTATCTGATCATGGCTTGACAGCTTCTGCTATTGGTCTAGAATTTGTAGATGTTGCTTGAGATTGGGTGAATTCTACAATATGGTTTTGTATGAATTTTTGCTTCCATATTTTGTTAATTATAAAATCTGATTTTTTTATCATTCTTTGTGATAGAAAAAGTTCATAACAATGAAAAATTGCATACACAGTCATTTTGAAGAAAGTCATTGTGTTTTAGCTTGTTCACAAAGTGAGCTTGGTTGAGCTGCTTTAAAATAAATGGATGAGCATCATGAAAACATAGGGCTGAAATTCTCTCTTTTTCTAGCTGCTTGATCCAACTAGTTGATATTGAATAATTGTATTTCTCTTCTATGACAAACGGGTAGGCTTTGCCATTTGTGAAACCACTCTTGACCACCACAACAAGCCTTCTCTGGTTGAGATTATCAGAGAATATTTTACATCAATGTTTGCACCATACTAGTGGGTTGGTTAGTTGGGAAAGTGTAGGGGGAGAATTCATCTTGTGCTACATATTCCTAATGAATCTGCATTGTCTTAGGAAACGAAGCCATGCCACAAAGAAATACAGTAGTATTGATGTTTTGCTATTTGTAAACTCTAACATATAAACTACATTTGCTCTCATGGAGTAATCCAAACAGGCTTCTCTCTTCTCCCTGAACTCTATAAAAACCAGCCATAAATTTGAAGTTATTCAAGGGTACTTTGAAGTTATGGTATTCATTCCATCTAATATGATAGGTGTGGTGCCTGACCTGACTGGAATGATCAGCCTAGGCTACATTTATGACTATGCATAAGCTAAATGAACATCAACATACTTTCCTGTCTCATCACTATATAGATTATAATAACATTGTAAGTCTTGCGAGGGATTTGAGCAACAAGAAGTTTGGTGCTTTAGAAGCTTCTTCCTGGTTCACTAAAATACCTTCCCTCACTACTTCATGAGTTTTGAGTATAATCATTTACAACTAAGACGAGGCCATGCTTTTCTTGAAAGTTCTCTCCTTAATATGATTTCACTAATGTTGATATACATCCAAAGTGATAAAATCTGGAGGGCTAATTGGGGAAGTGCTGCAGAGACTACTAAGCATTCCTCAGCTGCAACAATTGTAAGAATAAAGATACCTATGAAAGGATAAACCAACTTGAGTTGAGAAATCCCTTCTAATTTCGTCAGATATGCCAACTTGATTAGCAATTTAGCATCATCTTGTGATAGCAGGATACTGAGGCGGAATTCATTAAATGGTACACTTGACATGAGCGACACTCTCAACCAACAACTGCAGCTTGCGGATTTGCAAGACAACAACATTTCTTATGTAGCAAGGGGTAGTGGAAAAAGTATCACTATAAGGTGAGTGGCAGCATTAACACTACATAATCCTCTATGTAAAAATGCAACCCATTTCCAACATATCATGCTTATCAATCTGTATGACATTCTATTTCATACATCCATCTTAATATGATTTCCAGAATATGCTTCTAATATGAAAATTGATGGTGATGCACAAGCTAGAGATCTTCTTGAACTACAGCAGTGAAACTTGTAGAAGCAACTAACTTTCACTTTCCCTGAAGATATTCATCTATAGAGAAAATGAATCAAATCACATAAATGGTATGCAATGTTTAATAGAAAATATTTGATGCACATATCTGATGCACATTTTTCCAAGATAGAAAATACGCATTAACTAATAGAAAATACACATAGAATACCAAGATAGAAATGAGAAATCCATTAACTGATACACGTATCAGATACACATCACATAACTAATACATGTACATATCAAAAGAAATTGCAACTTATGTCTTTAGTTGCTACACATTTTTCCCCAAAATAGAAATTAGAAACATTGTTGGTATTCATTCAAATGCTAGACAAACTTAACCAAACTTTTTTGTGATAAATTAATGATCATATTTATCATCTGATAAGTCATTCATTTGCAAAACTTAAAGCTTTTCTGGTAGCTTTGAGTCATAGTCATCAACATCTACAACTTTCTTTTCATGAATACTTTCTACAGTAGTTTCTTTTGTATCTTCAAATCTAACTTCTGTTTGAAATTGTTCTTCTTCTTCATCCCATTTGAAAAATCCGCATTTGTTTGATTTCTACATTATAATAAAATGAATTACAACATAGAATGTATTGCTTCATAAGTAATTTAGCTTTATAACAAATAATGTATTTACTTACACAATTATAAAATTGACGATTAGGATTCGGAAATGTCTTTGACGTCAATTGCCTTGTCAATTCTCCACTGTAACAATATGGTAGCAATCGATATATAGAGTGATATATCAATGTGACCTTCTTCTAATTTTCATTGCAAAATAATAACATGTAAAAATAAATTATCAAGTATTTTGACATTGCAGATCTAATGAGTGATTATATTTAGGCAATTGTGGAATCTTTTAGGTATCATGGATGTAAAGGACTTAATAATAAGATATTCTAAAGAAACTAACTTTAAATATATTATAGACACCCCGATTTTAAAGTTACTTGGTAGCAGGCTCCTCTAGAAAGATGCTCTGGTTGCGACCACCAAAATCCTAGTCCACTTAAGCCTACACAAGCCCATTCAGGCCCATACTAGTCTGCTCTGACCTAATCAAAATTAAATTCAAACAAAACACATTTAAAACATTTAAAACTCTAAATTAATCAAGTGAAAATCCTAATTCAAGTCAAAATGAAATAAAATCCACTTAAATCCATTTAAAATCCAAGTAATTAAGTGAAAACCCTAATTAAAGTCAAATCCATTAAAAACCCTAATTAATTAAATCAAAAACCCTAATTAAACTCAAAATCCTAATTAATTAAATCCAAAACCCTAATTAAACCAAAAACCCTAATTAAAACACAAAAACCCTAATTAAACTTAAAAACCAATTAATTAAACCCTAAATCACAAAATCAAAAATTAAATTAAAATCACAAAACCCAATTAAAAACCTAAAAGAAAAACCCTAAAATCCATAAAAATTCCAAAACAAAAATAAAACAAAAACCTAAAATAATTAAAACCCTAATTTAAAACCAATTAATTAAATCTTAATCATAAATTAAATTAAAATCACAAAACCCAATTAAAAACCTAAAATTAAAACCCTAAAATCCATAAAAATCCCAAAACAAAATTAGCAAAAAAACCCCTAAAAACACCGTCCAATTCGCAGGCCCAAATTCAGCCCAATACCCCATTTAAACTTTCAATCTAAAACTTTATAAACAGTCCAAAAATAATTCTGGCGACCTCTGATTTTCCGACGAGATCTCCGACAACCACCCCGACATCTTCGGAGCCTTTCCCAGATTCTCTCGCAATCTCCGGGCCTTCCTCTTCCGTCGTGCCCTCGATCCTACGGCACCCAGTCCTTAAGGAGGTGGATTGACGGCAAGAGAGGGCTTCACCGGAGTTTAAAACCTCGTCGTCGACAGCAACCACCATCCAGCTGCTTCTAGCCTCTCCCAACGTGCGTAAACCCACCTCCAGAACCTAGCTAGTCCTTGGGACCTTCGGAGCATCTCTCTAGTCGATTTTTTAGCCCAGAAGCCCCTACCTCAGCAACCGGAGCTTCGCCGGAGCACCGCCGCTGCCATCGAAGACCACTGGAACATCCACCTAGGTAATCCTCTTCTCTCGTTTAACTTTAAACCACTGCCTCTAGTTCCATCCGACCCATTCATAGCCCCTGGGCCATGTGTCGCAGGAGGCCACCGGTCTTGCGCAGCTTTCCTCCGTCGCCGGTGGTGAACCCACCACCGGCAAGGTTGCTGACCTCCAAGATCGGGAGGAGGCTCCTGGAGTCTCCCTTCCCTCTCCCTCCTCCGCCTCCCTGAGCTTCCATTGCTCAGGAGGAGTTCAGTTGGCCATCTACAGCTGGGATCCTCACTGTTGCCTGCTGACTGGCGATCCTCCGTCGTAGAAGCTCCAGCGCTCTCCGATCATGCCAACTCCAGACCACCGCTCCAGGGAGCCTCGCCGCATCGCCACGAGTCCCTCCCAACACCCGTGTTGCCGTTCCAGGCCTTGGAGCCTCGTCCCCACCGCCATCACAATCGCCGTTGGAGCTTGTGAAGGGAGGAGCACCCCGGGCCGTTCCCACCTTGCCAGAGCCTCCCCACAGCCTCGCCGTGTAGCCCCAAAGGTCCCCCAATCTCCGCTGCGTCAAGCCATCGCCTCTAGATGCACCTCTTGGACATCCCCGTCGCCGGAGAAGAACACCGACGAGGGGGGATCAACAGAACACTCCAGCTGTTGGGAGCTTGAACGCCACCGTCGGATCCTCCTCCCATCTCCTCCTCCAGCTTCCCCCCACCTTTGACCTCCAATCCACCGCTAGGAGAGCTTAAATGAGCCCCCCAGGCTGTCGTCGTCAGCGGTGATTGTTATTTTTTTTTAAGTTTATTTTTAAAACCCTTTAACTTATTTAATTGTTACAATTAGGTCTTGCATTTTTATTTTTCAATCCTTGTAGTTTTAAATAAAATTTTGTTTCTTTTGTTATCCTTGTAAATATTGCATCTTTTTCCTTATTTCTTTTAACTTTTATTTTCAGTCTTGTTTATGCATGTTTTATCACATCTAGGTCCCTGAGACCATGATTTCTTTGCACTTAAGTCTTGAACATTTGCATTTGACCCTTGGAACTTTTTGAAATGAGTTTTTCTTGTGAAATTTGCATTCTGAACCCTGAAGGATTTTAAAATCACACTGACCATCATTAAAGTTGAATTTTTATCACATTTAAATCCTGAGCTTTTGTAATAAGCCCTCAGAGTTTTTAAAATGAATTCTTCTTAGAAATTTTGCATATTAACCCTGAGAAATTGCATAATTACCCTGATCAACGTGAAAGCCCAATTTTTATCACAATTAGGCCCAGAACTTTTGCACAGAAGTCCCTGAGTTCTTAATAAACAATTCCTGAGTACAAAAAATTTGCATCTAGACCCTTAAACCGATTTCAAATCCATTAATTAGGGTTTAAAGTGTTTTGACATACTTTTTTTTGGCATTTCCTCATGGGCATTTGTAATGCTGCACTCAAGCATAGATATCACTCAAAAATCATGTTTGCAATGTTAAATAGTCTTTGATTTCATATTTTGGTCACATTTGCACTTATGTGTGAATTTTGACTTTAGACCTTGAGTTTTCAAGAAATTATTTAGGTGCAATTTTCACACATCTCAGTGCCACATTGTCATTTGATCCATCATCTGCATATTAGAATAGAAGCCACTGAGTATCTTTTGACCTAGATTCTCACTCTTTTTGTAAATTTTGCATTTTAGTCCTTGTGTTTGTCCTTTATTGAGTTTACATCATTTTATTGTTTTTCCCCTCCATGTTTTCTTGCAAATAACACTTTCTGGATATTTTGTACACATTTTGACACATTCCAAACCATGCATCATCCTCATACATGCATTTATCACAGCTGCCCATTAAAATTATCAAATTGCCCCTGTGCCTCCAATCCATGTGCATGCATCTTAGTTTTCGCACTCAGCCTTGCATAATCCTTGTCTAAGTCATCCCTTAGCACTTTTTACACATTTAGGCACTTATTTATGCATTTCATATAGTTTTCATTACATTTGCGCATCAGTCCCTTCTTTTTAAGTGAGTTTACATCTTATGTGTTTCTTTCTTCGATTTTTCTTCACTTTGTTTTCGAAATCCCTCACCCGACATTTGATTTGATTCTCTTTACCCCTACATTTTGGATTTTTTGATTTGATTTGGATTTCATCGCCCGAGAGCGTACACGAACTAACCGAAAGGCCTACATTGGCCCATTTGCGGATTATTTCTCCTTCTAGAATTTCACGACTTTTTCCTTGGTTCCGAGGACTTGGGTTGACTCCACTTTCTATCTTTTTGATGTCAGTATGGTTTTCCGAGGCGTTCCTTCCAAAAACCTTGTCATTTCATGTGGTTTTCTTTGTGATTTCATCATTCCATGTGGATTTCTTCGCAGTTTTCGCATATCATCTTGCACATCCATCCAGTTTTGTCTTGGCATTCATATTAGCATATTTAGAGCACGGTCTCGGTTTAATAAACATTCATTTAGCCTCTAGCAAGCAAAATGGATTAGAAAGACCGAGTTTCTCGGGCGTACAGGGGTGCCTAGCTCCTTCTCCATGCGTAATAGGAATCCTTACCCATCCTCTGGTTAGCAAACATCTGGCCTTTACATTTGCATATCATGCATTCAATCCTGTGTAGTTTTCCTCGTCTTTCCCCTAAAAGACTAAGTGGCGACTCCTTTTCTTTTTTATTTTATCCCATCTTGCGCCTTCGCCATCTTGGCATGGTTGTGATCTCCTCCCTCTGGCGTGACTCTGTGCCGGACCTTCGGGTTGGCATGGTCACATATATATCATTACTACTTGCAAACCACTAATTCAATGTACTAATCCAAGAGTTTTGGCTTCACCAATCCTATGTCTAAAGATTCTCTTCTAAGGTTCTGCCTATATGATATCATATGAAGGAGAAGAATGTGACACCCCATAGGATTTTCAGTAGACTTCATAAAATTCTACAAAGACACAAATTGATTGGAATATGTCTTGGAATTTAATATGACTATTGTGATTTAAGTGACCCCACTTGGAATTTAATATGACTAATGTACAAAGACATAAAAATCCTCAAAGGCAAATTGATAGAACTCCATTATTAAAAAAATCACATTTATCAAAGTGAACCTAGCAAAAAAGGAAAATTTTGAATAATCAAGTAGGAAAATATTTATTTAAAACATCTAAAGAAAACTTGTGTCTTACAATGCAAATTATACAAAAAGGTTTCAACTGAAATAAAATGTACAAAGGACCCAATAAGGAAATAAAACTTGAAGGGATCACATCCATAGTTCTATATTCTAGTTATAAATCTATAGACCATTCAACCAATCTCTTTTCATCGCATCCAGCTAGAAACAAATATGACAGAGTTCTAATTGGTTTATGCTAAATATTGCTTTGTTGCTATTAGTGAATTCTACAATTTAAAAAAATTAACTAAAAGACACCAAAGGTATATATGCAATACTGCTTTCCATGGTTCTCCAGTATGTCCTAATCAAAGGGATTAGTATCAAAAGTTAACAAACATGTTGAAATGGTTGCTCATCAAAAAAATTCCAATAGGTTATCTCTTCAGTAATCATTGAACCTTATTGGTAATCTCTTGACTGGTAACAGAGCCGACGAGATCGTGGTTGGTAGAAATCATCGAGTGATGGTGGGGATGGTGCTCTAGCCATGATGTTGGTGTCGTGATCGACGAAATAGAGAGAGAGATGGAAGGGGGGTTGTCGATTGGTACAAGGGAGGGGAGAGAGAGACAGAGAGGACAAAGTGGGGCTGGTTTAGGGTTTAGGGACAGAGAGGGAGGGGCTGGCTTAGGACCGGTCGTGTGCTAGAAGAGAGGAACGAGAGATAAGGAAGGGGACAGAGCGGGGCTGGCTTAGGGTTTAGGAATGGAGAGGGAGGGGCTAGCTTAGGACCGATCATTTGGTGGAAAAGAGCTACGAGAGAGAAAGAAGGGGCTAGATTTGGGTATTAGAGGGACAGAAAGGGAGGGGTTGGCTTAGGGTTTAGGGTACACTGTCGTCTGATGAAGGACGTCTGGTGGAAGAGAGGACCGAAAGAGAGAGGAGGGAGGAGGGTCGTCGTTTGGTGAAGGACGTCTGGTGGAAGAAAGGACCGAGAGAGAGAGGAGGGAGGAGGGTCGTCGTCTGGTGAAGGACGGGATGCCGTGGCCGTGGTGGAAGAAAAGGAGGGGATGGGATGCCGTGGTGGTGGAAATGAGGGTCGAGAGAGAAGGGAGGTGGGGGGTCTTTTTGTCATTCAATACATTGCCATAAATTAGAATCCAAAAGGTTTTCTTTTTTGCCAACCAAACTTCTATCATATCCAATAAAAACTAGCTTCTAGAAATCCTCTCAAAAACTAACTTCTAACAACTAAAGCAGAAACCAACTTCTACCATAAGTACTACCGAACGGACCTTAAGTCTTAAACTAACTTAAGGTCAGAGTGTTTTGGACTGCCCCCAACTAAAACCCCTAACGTGTGTCTTTGCTCCCTAGGGAGCAGTTAATCTGTTGGATTTCCAAGCTCAAGAGGGGACACATATCATATGACATTATCTGTGGTGAATTAGACGAAGAGTCTGTTGTCCTGACCTCATTGTTAGACACGAGATCACGCAAAGAAGTGAAAGAAGTGGAAGGAGAAGTGAAAGAAGTGGAAGGATAGGAGTTCCCCCCAATACCCTCTCTACAAGGTCAACACTTGAAAACCTGTGGCAAAGGCCCATCAAGAGGAGGTTGACATATAAAAATCCAGATTGACACCATCCACCCTATGCTTATCGTGTGTGAGCTTTCTAAGGGCACACGAGCGAGTGAGGCGTGTTAGGGGTATGCAGGGCAACATCACGAGATGGTTGGTCATCCACCCTATGCTTAATGTGTGAAGTCCATCTCTTATCTATGCTAGCGGATGAGTTGCCTGTGGTTGTCACTTCCAACTCCATATGCTCCACTTTATGATTCTCCAAGCAATTAGGAGATTAGTAAGGAGAGGGACATGAGAGGACGATAGTACCTACCCCCTGGTTCCTAGCTAAGCAAGCATTGCAAGGAGGAAAACGGGAAAAGAGGGTGACATACTTGGAGAACAAGCATCATTCCACCAAAAACGTTCATTTATCACTACTCGAGAGCTTTGAGAATGTTTTCGACCTGTCCAAGACTATTAAATTACTTGCATTTTTTAGTAGTCCAGGAAAGAGGGATCTCTCTCCAGAGGAACATATCTCTAACAATTGGCTTGCAATTTAACTCATTGTCGGCCATTGACCTTGACTATGTTTGTTTGGAAAGTCTATTTGAGTGAGTCGACATGGATCGAACATTACAACTGCTCCCAACTAGTGTGTGCACTTCTCCATTCTGAGCAAGTTCACATTTCCTTTGTTGTCTACAATGTAGTGAGCAAGGATTCATGAATCACAACCTCTAGGAGTACACCTATTTGCATGGAAAAATCACTACTCATAAGAGAATAGCTGGATCTTCCAAACAAACGTAAGTCTTGCGGCGTATCTATATCGTCCTCTCCTGTAAAACTCCTTTTACAACAATATTCAACTTGCCAAAAATCTTCACTTTCTCTACCAAACAAAACAAAACAAAAAACTCCTTCCACAATAATGTTCTCTTTCTTTGAAGGTTTCCACGATGAAATTCAACATGCTATACTCATTGAAAAAGCAATAATACTTGAGAAAGAAAATCCTCCAATCAAAGTCAACAATTCACCAAGTCTATTTAAACAAAAGTACAAAATAAATGAACACCAACCTTATCAATCAAGCAACTTAGATACGGTATATCCGCAAAATATCCATATCCGTTTCCGTTTATGAATGGATACGGATATCCATATCCGCCTAAGAGTAGATACGGATATGGTTTTTTGAATTTGAGCGGATACGGATATGCCTTTTGAATTTTCAACGGATACGGTTACGAATATCTACATATATATATATAGACAACTTTTTATATCTTAACATCTAATCATTAGATTAAAAATCTAAACCGCTAGATTTAATCAAAACTATTTAAAATATTTGTATATAAAAAATCAAGTGATTTTGACATTCCTAAGTGTTAAATTTAACATGTACTTGTTATAATTTATATAGAATCATTGAATTTGATATGAATAGATCTATATGTTATGAGTTTATAAATGATATAGATTTTGGTGTGTACTTAATCTAGATAATATATATTAAGATCCATGGATTATATTTTAGTTTTGAAACTTATAACTTGAAGATCTAGTAATTGTTTCTTTAAAATCGTTGAATTTGCACATGAATAGATATGTATATTAAGAGTTTTTAAACAATGTAGATTTTGATGTGTATTTAATCCAAATGATGTAGATTAAGATCTATAGATTACATTTTGATTTCGTCAAATTATTTATTTACCTTACGAGGATTTTACTTTGTCACTTATAAGATTTTACTAACTTTAATTAACAAAATATGTTGTAAAATATAATAGTTTTTTTATTAATTATTAATTAATTATACATCTATAATGATAGAATATTAAAATTTGGATTCATAACTTCATCTCTTTTTAGAAAAGGTAAGTCTAACCTATCATTATGTCTAATTTATTTTTATTTTTGATATATATTATTTTTATTTCATATATACTAAATAACTTAAAATATATAATTATA
>JAMKQA010090612.1:0-10413 GCA_024699735.1 Posidonia australis
GTAAATTAGGTACGTAGAGAACATCATGAACGATAGAATTATGTGGTAGGGTTAATACCCCTTGGCCGGTAATAGGAGAATGGGTTCCATTTGCAATAGTAACAGATACAATAGAACACAAAGAGGATAGAAGAAAATGAATGTTTTATGTTGGACATATGCCTTGATACATCAGAATCTGTAATCCAACCTTCAGTGGGAGATGTAAACAATGTTGATGTACTTGTAGCAAATGAGGTAATAGGAGTGGCAGCAAAAGTCGAGGTAGATTGAACTAATCGGTCATATTCAGCTTGAGGTATGGTGACTTTGTCATGCAAATCAGTCGTATCCAATGACGGATATGAAGAAGAAACAGTGTGATGAGCCCACTCTAGTTTCCTAGACTTGTCCAAATACTTCTTGAAAATGTGATTCGTATGGCTGCAGTAATCACATTTTCTGTTGCCACAACGAGAACCATGGCCTCCCCCAGAATCATATCCGTGACCACAGCCATGCCTAAAGCTATAAGGGTGTATCGTGGGAGTACCAGTCGAGATCTGTAATACGCAAGAAACAATAGTCAATAGAGAAGGTATGGTATCATCACTAAGTATCTGTTCAGGTATTTGCTTCTTGAGAAGCAATATAGGTTTAAGGGTAGGAAGAAGCATCGCCATAGCAAGCTCTTCTCGATATTTCCTCATCTTGACAATGTTTATGGCTTTCCTCGATATTCCGTCATCATCTTGTCAATGTCTGTTATGCCCCTAATTCATCCAATAATATTCGAGGAGAAGTGTGTAACTCCTACATAGATTGATCTCCTTACTTAAGATCTATGTATTGTTAGGTTAGATCTACTTATTATTATAAGATTCTATTATTGATCTATTTGAAAAGCTCAAAACATAAACATAAAAAATGAAGAAAACAAATATTCTATATAAAAATAAAGTGTTATACCTTAGGGAAGGATAAAATTTGAGAGAAATTATGGAAAGAAGAGAGTACACGCTTGCAGTAGGCTACAAATAGGAACTCTTTTTAGGAAAGAAGGAAGGAAATGAAGAAATGTGCTTGTGTCGTGTGTTTTGACGACTTGATGTCCAACTCAATGTAAAGTTTACGTCGAGTCGGGTGACACGGTCAACATAGCTGACTCGTGTCAACATCCATGTCTGACATAAGGTACTTTGCAACGTACTTGTGTTTATTGTGTCACATAACTCGCATTTCGGCACGTGTCGATATTAAATACCATGGTTGGGAATGCTTGTTCTGTGTTTGCAATTGAAATATGAAGAGTTAATACAAGATGAATCAATTTATCTACAAGAGGATAGATTTTTTTACTTCTTTGTTTCTAACAATGTCCAATAAAGTTCCCATAATAATGTAATTGATAACTCAAGTAGTGTTTCTCTTGATTTGTGATGTTTTTAGGATAAAATGTTTTTAGTCAGCATACAAACATCAACAACTTTGAATGATTTGTAAACTATTGTTACTATCCACAGCAACACTTGGAGTACGGAGCATGTAATTTGAAATTTATATAGGGTGGATGGTTTACATTGGCTTTTGTCAATACTTACTTCTAATAGGCTTTTTTTTTTTTTTTTTGTAGAAGGAAAACCACCCCCCCACTCTTTGCCCGCCTGCGGGGTCTTGCAGTTAATAGATTTGAAATTCTTGCAAACTGACACAGTCATAGTTCCATATGAATAGTCCAAGTGATTGTCATTTAGAAAGACAGCAATTATTTTGTTATAAGAAAATTAGTAGTCGTTCAAATACTTTTGTTCCTGCAGGGAATTAGGCGTTGGAATGAGGAACCTGGAGGTGACTAGTAAAGACGTCACTGTAAACCTGAATGAAGACTTATTTCTAAGAAAAACATCAGAAATCTCTGTTGGTGCTGGCATAAGTGGAGCTGCTACTTCTGAGCGGATAGCTGATAAGAAGTCCAACTCACTTGCATCTTTGAAGAAGCTTATTCCCCTATTTCCAGAGAAGGTTGGTTGACTTGAAGGAATGTCACAGACCATGTTCTCTTCATTTGTATTATGCTATTGTGACATGCAATGCTCCGCATTAAATTCATCTGTTGATGTTTATTTTATTTTTCAACTTCATGAAAGCTCTTTTTTTTGTAATTTTCAACTTTACACTAATGACACATGGGCACCTTTTTGACCTTTATGATCTGCATGGAATCTGGGTCTAAGATAAATATCGCCTGAGAGAATGTTGTAAATGTTAAGCCTTGACATCCTATCTAATGTAACCTTCAAGGAAATCAAAGTTGTTTTGTGATATTGCAATTTTTTTTTCTCTTTGACCAATGTATCTATCTGATCCTTCACTTGCATCTGTGTGAGATATGCAACTTCATTCGTAGGTGTAACACATTGATAAGTCCTTATTTTTGTTCTGGTCTTGGTAACCACTTTTTTTAATCTAATACCAATTCACTGAAGTTTATTTTCTCTGGAAGGTGACTTTCAATTTGCCAAGGTTGGATCTCAGATTTGTGCACCAGGAACAAGATTTCCTTGTAGAGAATAACATCATGGGAATCTATCTGAGAAGCAGTAAATCACATTTCTTTGAAGATTCTGGAGAAGCAACATCTCATTTTGATGTTCAGTTGGATTTCAGTGAAATTCATGTACCTCATTGTTTAATATAATTTTATTATTCTTAACCAAAAGACTTCCTTTTTTGGTGATTTAATTTTTTTGTGACATCTCATATTTTCAGCTTCTTAAAAAAGGTTCCAATTCTGTTTTGGAAATTCTCAAAGTTGCCGTCATCACATCTGTTGATGTCCCAGTGCAAGTAAGTGTTTCAATTTATTACATTATGGAGCCTATTTGTTTGCAGTAAGTGCTTTATTGTCTTGTTTTTACACCTCTTTTGCACTTGGGGCAACTTGTAGCTTGAATAATCTTTAATTATTTTTCCAAGGGGAAGTTTTCATGAACTGTACAGATTTAGCATTGATTTTTGAATGGTTAATACTGGGTTCAAGCATATTGGATATGATGACTTTACTTTTAGGGTCCTGAATAAAATCCTTAAGCTCAAATGCTGATTGTGGATGATGCTTATGATGACGAAGAATACATGTTTATTAATTATCAAACTTGGAAAAGAGAATAGAGGTAACTAAGCATAAAGCATCTTGTTATACATGTAGAAAGGAGAGGGAGAGAGTAAAAGATAATTGGATCATATTCCAAATCAATCTAAGAAAGACAATTATAAAGCTTAATTTCGAAAACTACTCAATTATAGATCTTATTCTATAAGGTCACTAACCCAAGGATACTAGAAACTATATAATTATTTATTCTTTCTGACACTCTCCCTCAAGTTGGAATATAGAAGCTGCAACTTGTTACACAAGATTAGACCTCGCAATGCATCATGTTGTGTGTCTTGCATGTTGTGTCATACATGTACCTGACATTCCCAACCCAAAATTGACCCATTTAACTTTTGTCTAGAAAGTAATACTCAAACCTGCCAGCCATGTTGTCGTGTTATCACGTCAACCTGTTATGTTCCCACTAAATAAAGTGTGAGAGAGGCGCAAGAATGCAAGGAGTAAAGAGACTTAGAGAGGATGGAGACAATGGAGGCATTGTTGTTCATGAGGGAGACTATTGTTCTCTCTCACAAAATCCCGAAACAAAATATTGAAATGTGGCCCAACCTATCACTGACAAGCAAAAATGTAACAAATCTTAATGGAACAGGCAAAAAACCTTATTATGGATCTAGCATTCTAACTATCTACTTGTATGAATGTTAAGGAAGTGTTAAATTGATAAATCTAAAGAGATAATTATCAATCTTTTACTGAAATAATATATTAAAAAATAATTAATCTTAACATGTACCTCATGGTGTACTTATCATGTTTCAAAACATGAATCCAAAGATCCACCACATACCCACACCTTATGGGCCATGCCAAACACGGGTGTATCATGTGGTGTTCATTCAGTGCTCTCTTGTCGTGTTAGAAATTGCCATGTTGAACTCGGTAGCAAGTAAAAAAAACAAATACATTGGAAGTCTCCCTCTCAAGCCAGAGCGCACAGTCAATCGTAGTATAGGCACAATGTGTGCAGCCACAAGAATGTTCAGTTGCTCAACATGTGAGCTTGTGAACTTCAACAAGTGCTCAACACGTGAATGTGTTTGGAGACAGATATGCATTAACAACGGCTGTAGCTGAAATAGTTGCAATTGGATAAGCAGACAATGGCAACAATGTAGCTGAAGTAGCACTGACTATAGGCAAACATTAGTGACCATCATTATAGCAGCAGTGACAACGATTGGTGACAAACAAATACACAAACCATGCAGAAGACATTGCCGCAACCACACTAAGACGAGTAGCAAGGATGCAATATGAGACCATGTCCAATCTATGGTGAACAGAACTACTTAGCAGTAATACATGGCAAAGGCTGGACAAACATTAGCTATACAAGTTGTAGAGATTCATGGCTAAGAAAAAGGCTAATTACATGAGAAGAGGATCTCTGATCACTAGGAAACTTCTTCACCATTATAAATCACTGTTTCTCCACTAAGAGTTACCATTCCTCACTAGAAAACACTGTTTATGGCTGGGATTCACTGTTCAATGTTGGAAAAACACTATTCACTACTAAGATCATTGTCCATCAGCAGAAATACAGTTTGTTGCCAGAAAATTCAGCAGCAATGCTGGAAAACAGTGTTGACAGACAGAATTTACCCTAGCAAGCCAGAGAAACTGTTCAAATTATAGGATGGTTAGGATTGATCCTTCTCCTTCACCATGGAGGAGGAGAGGGAGAAGAATGCTCTCTTCTCTTTAGAAATCCTAGATCTAATTTGGCTCTGGTGCCAAGTCAAGCTCAGAAAAGAGACTAGATTTACATTAGCATAGAGCTTCTCCTATGTATATCAGAGAGGAAGAGAGTACAAGATAAATTTGTCATAATCTAAATCTATCTAAGAAAAAGGTAATTAATGGAACCTTAAATCTAAAACTACTTAAACATATATTATCCTATAAGGACTCCAACACATGGATGGTAGAATAACTTATTTAATCAGACATTATTTTGTTGTTTTTCAGTTCTAAGCATGGTTCTAAATGTCGATTTCGTGTCGGATTTCGATAAGTTGAAAAATAGATACGTGTCGGGGAAATATCGGTATGTCGAAATCATGTCGGTGGAAACACGGTAAAAAAAAATTACATTTGTTAAGAAAACTTCAATTTTAATATCGTGTCGGAGTCATGTCGGTAAATTGAAAATAAGACACGTATCGGAGAAATTTCGGTGACACGCGTAGACATTTAGTACCATGGTTCTAAGTGAATCACAACTCACAAGGGTCATTATTTTAATCTTGGTATCTTGACCACCTCAGACCTTGTTTCTAAGAACTAGAGGTATTTATAATTTTATATTAACATCCATGCAGCTCTGATCATCCTTTTCTGCAAAAGTATTGTATACCAATGATGTGGTCTGTGATGTTATGTCTGCAATGTCTTGCCACTTACTTTTTGCATTTATTTTTGTTTCTTTTATAGTTGGATTTAGTCAGTCATGATGGGAGACACATCTCTACATTTAATGCTTTTCGTGAATTTTATAACCAATCAAGGTGCCTTGATTTCAGCCAGCCAGTCCAATTAGATCTGAGATCGATGTCAAACTTGGAGGCACACAGTGTAACCTCATTTTAAGTAGATTAATGCCATTGTTGCACCTTCAGAAGTCAACAAAGAAGAAAATGGTTCTACCAAGTAGGGGCAGAAATTCTCATCAAGCTAAGTCCCTGTCAACTGAAACTAAAGCTATTATGTGGACTTGTACTGTCTCGGCTCCAGAGATGGCTGTTCTACTTTATGATATCAAAGGCCTGCCACTGTACCATGTAAGCCATTTTCTATGTGACAAATGAGTATTTACAAATGCCTGTTTCTTCTTCATGCATATTTCTTATCATTCTTTGACCTTCTTCTTTGCTTAGCTTTCTTCTTGTTTAAACTTCTTCCTTATTTGTACTGTTTGATTACCAATATCTTTGTGTTTATTATTTTGATTGGTGTTAGATTACCAATATCACCCTCCTCATCTGATCCAGTCAATACCTAAACCATGTCTTTTATTGTCCACATTATTAATGTTTTGACTGATTTAATATTACATTATATTCTAAAATATTCTTATTTGTTTTCAATGAGATGTTTTGTTGGTGAATACTTTTGCACATGATGCAATCATAAGTATCTTCCATGAAATTGTACGAAGTTTGTGATTGTATCATTTAAGCTGGTAGTTTGTAAACCTGTTGATATTGTTGAGACAACAAATTAACTTGTTTGTGGCAGTCATAATTGTGTTTTATATCGTTAATGTGTCAACACGATAATGAATCATGTTAGTTTTGAAATGATTAAGCATGATTATGTATTTTGGTATTTATTATTATGATGCTTAACCCACTAAACCTGATTATCTTAAAATTAAATATATTAATACGTTTCCCTCGTCCTCCCTTCAAGTAGCTTATGATTCCCATATGTGACATAATGATGTTTTCTAGGATCATGCATTTATAGACTAACTGTATCACAGGTGTCCAGTAAATGTCAACTGTTAAACACACTTATATGTCAACTGTTAAGTACTTGACACTCGACAGACAGACCTAGGAGGCATCTTATATTATCTGGGGCCCAATACATGACAAAAAGGACATCCGAATACATGAGTTTGTTGTAACAATGGAAGGTCAGTATAACCACACACATACACACAAAAAGAATAACCCATGAAGAACAGATGAGAGAATGTGATTGATAAAGTCACTGTTCAGACATTGGTAATCGGGATCATTTCAGATGGTGGGTTGATTACTGATAATAAGAAAATTGGCGATCAATCAGTTTAATTTTTAGTTTATAAACAATATATGTTAGGTATAAGAACATATAAAATATTTCTAAGTTGTAAAAAAAAGTTAATTGCCACTTGAGTGCATGCAACTATAAACATGTAAAAGTCAAAATATCAAATAAACAACTGGAAACTCCATAGATGAACTAATTCGTTTTAAATAATATCATTCTAAGCAAAACTAAGTAAAACTCAAAAACTCCTAATTGTCACCAACAATACATTATAGACTAATAAACGACACAATAATCCAACATGCAACACATTAAGACACAATGTACGATATTCTAGATGTTATAGGACATAATTAGTGAGATTGAAATTTGAAAATAATTTGCAATTGTATGCTGATAAATAATTTATCATTTAGATCAATTACTTGAGATCGATTGTTGATGCTCAAATTTATATCCTTGTCCAATTAATTGGTGATCAGAACGACTTAAGGTACCATGGATAAGATAACAAGTAGTGAAGGATAAGGACAGAATCCTCCCATTAGTACGGCCACTTAGGAGCCTGCATCACACTCAAGGTATAGCAACATTCAGAAAGTGACTATGTTTCCTCTCAATTACCCCATTTTGTTAGAATCACAAAAACAAAAAGATCATTATTCTTAATTTTAAGCATTTTAGTATGAAACATATGAATGTCTGTAAAAAAATAATCTTTATTTCTTCTTAAAGGAATTTAAATGCATCAAAAACAGATTTCCTATCCTTTAGCAAGTAAAGCAAGGTCATTCTAGAATGATCATCCACAAAAGTAATGAAGACATAGTAGGGAAACAACAGGGTTATTAGACACAAGACTGAATCAGATGAAAGGAGACGAGCTTTGTTTGTAACTCTAAAAGACATGATGACAGCCCTTGCTTGCTTTAACTCCCAAACTCATGTTGTAACTGAGGTACAGACACAACAAATTAGATTAACATTTTCTAGAAGATTGTCCGAGCTTTTGATGTCACTGAATAAGAGCCACAATGGTTGAAAAGGCAGTTGCCCTAACTGTGTTGGTCTATCATTGAAGTGGCTAATCTTCTAAGCTCACAACATTTACCAATCTTCATCCTTTTTCTGGCATTCTGAAATAGACGGAAGTGTGAAATTGTTTTGCAGAGCAGTTTAAAGCTTTGGTCATGTCTTATGCTAAGAAGACTCACTTGAAATTTGAAAACATACAGAACATGATCAAAGAACAGATCAAGAAGCGTGACTGATGACTTTACCAAACATAACTAACATCGAACAATACAGCTTGAAAAAAAAACTAACATTGAACCATGAAAAACCGTTATAGGAAAACATTAAAAAAACATAGAACCATGAGAAACAACGATAAGTGGGATGCTACCGGAAGGAAGTAATGAAAAAATAATGAGTGAGAATACTGCTGATCCCAAGTGCTCCATCTATCATTGCATATGGGAATATAACAAGTACCAAATATTGGGAACCACATGGGGGACAAGGTGATCTCTCTTGGGATGCGAGCCCCCTTCCTTTTGACCAGCTTCTGACAAACAACGTTTGACTTGCATGTGTTAAGCACCTCGCAGGCGTTCCTTCTGAGCCAGGATACAGATATTGACCAATGTAATTTCATAGTTCAGTCTTCATGCTACTTGGAGAGCATAAGTCAGCATATGGAACTTCATCATATGGGTAGGGACACATGGGTTTACTAATCCATACTTGTCACTGGAAGCAACAAAAATGCACTTGCACATGAGACCTAAGCTTGAGTGGCAGTGTGGGAGGAATGCCTTCTGATTAACTTCTCACACTGTTTCTTGGTGATAACCACAATGTCATCAAGGATAGAACTAGAGTCAAAAGTAGGACCCATGGAGGCGGTCATTTTGTTAGCTTATGCAGGCTTCCTAGATGTATACCAGCATTTTTTAGATATGGGATCACAGGCTTCCTGGACGTATACCAGCATTTTTTAGATATGGGATCACCATGACTACACTGGATGGAGGTGTGATCATGTCAACAACTGGGACCACAACCACAATCATGTATGCCAACCAAAAACATTGTGAAGTGATCAACATTGCAACTAGTAGTTGTGCCTGTGGAAGACAACAAGGAGGCACACATAACACGAGAAATGCATTTTGACATGAGCACACTACATTTTTAGCAAGTAGTTGACTGTGCATGTGGCTGAGATCACCATCCAGACCAGGAGGAATTTCGCAACTGAAATGCCTTCCTTTTGTGACTTTTGGAAATTGATGTCAAGAGTTGATAAACAAGCCACTCATCCCACATGCTTTTCAGAGAGGAATAATATTCTCTAATCAAAAGTATGTATACCTGAGATTTTTTCTCTCATTAAGATACATCTTTAGTCAGGGTTCTCAGTTCTCCTTGGCACTCATAAGGAACATCAAATTTGAGCTAACTTGAGGTTCTATTTTGTTGAGGAGCCAGGTTTTACGATACTGTAATCATTTTGTTGCCAAATGTTACACATGGATCCTTGCATCTTGAGGGTCGGAAGTAAGACAATGCAGCTTGTTTTAAGAACAACGAAAGGTAGAACATCTGGGCCCAGTAGCAGATAAGTCTGACCATTGTTGGAGTGAGACCGATGGGAACCTTTTCTCTGAGGAGGATGCCGTAAAGAATGGGCAGGCAGCAAGCTAACAAGCACAAGAGGATAGATTGTTGTACTATGCAGAAGAGAACATCAAGCAGGCAGAAACAGGCTCACAAGGGAAGCCTTCTCACGTTCAGTAGCAATAGTAGGCTAGCAGATAACAAGAGGAAAGACACAGTATATGTAACGGCCCGATCCCAAGTACGCTACTAAATCACAGTATCCCAAGCATAATTACACAAAATTACAGAACAAATAGAACTGTAACCAAGGCTTACCTTCAGGATCACCATGTGCGACTAGAAGTTCCAATTCCTACACCGGAACCCGGCTACACGCGGTCTGCACCTGAAAATCAAATAGCACGCGTGAGTGACATCTAAGTCACCCAGTGCGCGTCCCAAAACACACAACCACAACAAAACTAGGCAAAACCAAAAGAAACTCGTTTCTTAACATTTTGCAAAAACTTAGCTTTCTCCTTTGAAAATCATCTTTTCTTTTATTAAACAATCACTTGGGGATTCAATTCCAAAACCATATTTTTTTTCCTTACAAAACATTCCTTTCAAAAACCATTTAGGAATTTCATTTTTCTTTTCCAAAACAATTCTATTTTCAATATTGGGGATTTCTTCCCAAAACACACTTTCAAATACACATTTTGACCAGATCCAGCCTAAAACACAATGCCCCATTGGTCTCAAAACCAAATCATAAACATTGACTGACAACTGGTTAAAACATCATCATATCTTTTCAGGATTTTAGGACCATTTCACAAGTCCAATCCTGACCAAAACACATTTCTCTTTCTTTATTCATTTCC
>JAMKQA010090614.1:0-12239 GCA_024699735.1 Posidonia australis
CGAGAACACGGGTTGACTTGACTTTTCATCCTTTTGACATCAACATGGTTTTCGAAGGCATTCTTTACAAAAACATCGTCATTTCATGTGATTTTCTGTGATTTTCTCAATTCATGTGGATTTCTCCGCAATTTTTGCACATCGTCCTTCACATCCATCCAGTCTTGTCTAGGCACTCACATCAGCATGATTAGGACACAATTTAGGCATAGCAAACACTCATTCAGCCTCTAGCAAGCGAATAAGATTAGAAAGACCGAGTTTCTCGGGCGTATGGGGGTGCCTAACACCTTCCTCGTGCGTAACAGGAATCCTTACCCATCCTCTGGTTAGTAGACATCCAGCCTACACGTTTGCATCTCATTCATTCACTTTTAGTGAATCGTTTGTGGTTTTCCTCGTCTTTCCATTAAAAGACCAGGTGACGACTCCTTTTTCTCTTTCTCTCGTCCCGTCTCGTGCCCTCGCCGTCTCGGCATGGCTGTGGTCTCCTTCCTCCCTCCTCTCTCGAGAGCGTGTGGGTGGCACGGTCACAGAAACCATAATTAATTTTCTTTTAAATTCATTTCGCAAACCATTTTCTCTAAAACCCCACAAACCAGGCCTACACCGGCCAAAACCACAATCAGGGCTCTACCAACCCAAAACCACAAGTAAAGGCCCTCAATGGCCAAAACCACACATAATGAGTCGGGAAGCCCGGCGTCAGGCAACCAAACTCTGGTCACAAGCAGTCCACCGAGGAGCGACCACGGCGTTCTGCAATGCCACTGTGAAGCCACCTGTTCAGGAGCGATCATCGTCCTGTGATTCTCCCTGCTTGGAGAACCCTCACAAAGCCAACCCCTCCCTGGGAAGTTTGTCCTATCTCTCAGGACACTACTAGCTACAGGGCACGTGTCCCACCCACACTAGCCACCACATGGTATGCCTCCTTATGGCGTCCTCCACACATGGTGCTCAAGAGGGAGTGTCATACCTCCACATCGGACAACACCCAAGCCTCAGTGCTCACAGCGACAGCAGGAGTATCATACCTCCCCGTCATGCCACAAGACAGCTCAACCCGTGGACCACAACCCTAGCCTTGAGATGACAGTCAAGGAGTCTCATACCTCGAAGACTCGATGTCCCTCAGCCTTAGGTATCTCGACCAGGGAGACGCGCTCGACCACCCGAGAATGTCGTCACATTCCTTGGTCCCGACGACACAGTCCCACACTGTCTCAGCCCGTATATAGAAAACCAGGAAAACCATTTTCCAAAATGGGTCAACCATTTCTTTGAAAGCATTTTCGAAACCAATTTTTTATATCCTTGAAACTCTTTCAAAACATCGGCAAAATGGCGCATCTGGTGTCCCAAGGGACCACCACTAACGACCCACAATCCCATCTCAAAGGGAAAATACAAACCAATCCAAAAAATCCTCGAAATTCTCATTTTGTAAACATATTTGGGCCTTGATTCAGCATGCCGAAAATGAGATTCGGTATGTTGAAAATCCTTGATTCGGTAGACTGATCTGGATCAACCGACCGAATCAGGTCAACAGTTAACACTCAGGTCAAAATTAGTATACCAAAGATGGTTTAGTCGACCGAAATCCACTGATTCGGTCGATTGTCCAAAATCAGACGATCGAACTTCGACTAGAGGACAAAAACTGACATACCGAAATGGTTTCGGTATGTCGATTTCTACGAAAAACAAAAAACGGCTCAAATCCTACTATTCAAAATCGCCCAACTGGTACCGATGATCAGACTCCCAAAACCAACACCAAAAATTTTCCATAAAACATAATATGTAGACCCTTGAGTCTACTCCAAAACCCAACAAACAAAATCAAAAACCATTCACCATGCATCAAAATAAAAATTCACAAAGGCATAAGGATCAAAACAATCCAAAACTCAACTGTCACCATAAATATCCATAAAACCACAATAAATTCTCGTAAATTCACAATAAATTCAAGGAATATAAATTTACCTAGATTTCATGTAATCCTATCAATTTGTACTAATTTCATGCTCTTTATTCAAGGGTTGGAGGTGCATACTTGAGAAACGTGCTCCGGTGATTCTTCGACTGACTCCAGTGACCACGTCCCTCGCTGGGGCTCACACGACCACAGGGCACATCACCCTAGCTCCACACACTAGCATGACCCTCCGCAGGCCTTCGTCGTCCCTTGAGCACATCGAACAGAGAGGAAGATGTGGAGAGGAGAGAAATAGGGGAGGGAGAGTGAGGGAAACGAGAAAGAAGGGGTGAGTGGAGGGAGAGAGAACAAGTGGAGGGGGAGGGAGAGGAAAAGAGGTGGTGTGCTTGAGATGGATGGAGAACACACAGAGAAGAAGGAGAGGCAAGGTGCGTTGGTTGTGCATCAACACGCATGAGCTTATAAAGTCATGCAAATGTGGTAGCTAAACACATGCACAACTATGTGTCTGGCCTAACCACATCTTGCACGAGCTAACAGCTTATCGCACCAAACTCTCCCACCACCCTGACCACAATGTAGGCCCCACACGGACTCACACCCAGGCCCCACACGCACAGTACCACAATGCACAGTGCTAACCACAAACGGGGACAAGCAAATAGAAGCCAGCCCACGAGGCCCAAGCCCAAAAAACAAAACCACATGAACGGGCTTCAGACGAGTAACACCTGTTTAGGGGTAAATTCATTAAAATGTAAATAATTACAAAATGAATTTTACGGGTGTTACATCCTAACCCCCTTAAAAGAAGATTTCACCCCTGAAATCACTAGGCAAAAAGATACTAATACTGGGCTAGGATGGCTTCCTCATGTTCCCATGTGCCCTCCTCGGCTCCATGATGCCCTCATCGCACCAAAACCAGCAGAATCACTTTGTTTCGTAGTACTTGCTCCTACGGTCAACAATTTGGACGACACTTTTCTACAAAGGAAAAATCTTCCTTGAGCCCTTCTAGTTGAACCGGAATCACACGAGATGCGTCAGCCATGCACTTCCTAAGCATGGAGACATGGAACACGTTGTACACAAATGACATCTTTGGTGGTAGATCCAACCGATAAGAAACCTCGTCGATCTTCTAGGTGATCTGGTATGGGCCAATATAGCAAGGACTCAACTTGCCACACTTCCCGAACCACATGACACCCTTGGTCGACGACACCTTCAGGAACACATAGTCTTCCACTAGAAATTCCAACGGTCTCCGTCTCCTGTCAGCATAGCTCTTATACCAACTCTGTGCAGCTAATAGCCTGCTACAAATCAAATCCACCTTGTTCACATATAGTTGCACAAGCTCTAGACCAATCAACTGACGTTGGCCCACCTCACTCCAGCAAACCAACAATCTGCATGGCCTACCATACAAAGCTTCATAAGGCACCATCCCGATGCTCGAGTGCTAACTATTGTTGTAGGTGAACTCAATCAACAACAGATGGTCCTCCCAACTCCCTTGAAAGTTTAAGGCACATGCTCTATGCATATCCTTCAGTGTCTGGATAGTCCTCTCTATCTGACCATCTGACTGAGGATGAAATGTTGTACTATAGTTGAGCAAGGTGCCAAAGGCCTCCTGTAGAGTTCTCCAAAACCTTGAGGTAAACCTTGTGTCACTGTCCGACACGATGGACATTGGAACACCATGCAGCCTCACCATCTCGGACACATACAACTTCGCTAGACAGTGCATCGGGAGCTTCACTTGAATGGCCAGGAAGTGAGCAGACTTGGTTAGCCGATCCATGATCACCCACATGGTGTCGTTCTTCCTCTGAGTCTGCGGCAAACCAGTCACGAAGTCCATCGAGATGTTCTCCCACTTCCATATAGGGATATCCAATGGTTGCAAGGACCCTCCAGGTCTCTGGTGCTCTGCTTTGACCAGCTGGCAGGTTGTACACCTCGTCACATGGTTAGCAACGTCTCTCTTCATGCCAAGCCACCAAAAGTTCTACTTCAAATCTCGTTACATCTTCGTACTCCCAGGGTGAATAGTGTACCTAGACCGATGCACTTCATCCAACAATCTCAGCCTGGCCTCCTCATGCTGGGGCACATACAGATGCATATCATATCTCAGCTCTCTATATGTCCCAACAGAGAAATGGGGCTCTCTACCAGCCTCCTACTTCTCAAACACAATTTGAACAAACGGATCCAACTACTGACAGGCGATAATAAACTCTAACAGCTTAGGGTGAACAATTAGGTTGGCCACCGAGGTACCAATCGTCCCCTGAGCTTGCTGCTTCGGCCTGTAGCTCACCAGATCCTCCAGCAAGGTCCATTCCTTGACCATCAGGCTTGTCATCACTTGCATAGGCCGACTCAGGGCATCAGTGACCACGTTGGCCTTGCTAGGGTGGTAGGACAGACTGAAATCATAGTCCTTCAGATACTCCACCCAATGGCGCTGCCTCATGTTGAGGTCCCTTGGCGTGAAGATATACTTCAAGCTCTGAAGATCGGTGAAGACCTCAAACTGCTCCCCATAGAGATAGTGTCACTAAAGCTCGAGAGCGAACACTATGGCAGCCATCTCCAAATCGTGGGTCGGCTAGTTCTTCTCATGATCCTTTAATTGGCGCGAGGCATATGCAATGACATTGCCATGTTGCATCAGAATACATCGCAACCCAATGCCACTGGCATCACAATACACAGTGAAGCCACTACTTTCAGAAGGCAGAGTTAAAATAGGGGCAGAAACCAGACTAGACTTCAACTCTTGGAAACTCTCTTCACAATTCTGGTCCCAGCAAAACGGAACTCCCTTCCTGGTCAACTCAGTCAAACGCGCGGCTATGGAGGAGAAATCCTTGATAAACCTCCTATAATAGCCTACCTGACCCAAGAAACTCTTGATCTCCATCATAGTCCTGGGTCGCCCCTAGCTGCTCACCGCCTCGACCTTGGCAGGATCCACTCTGATGCCTTCTCAAGAAATCAATTGGCCAAGGAATATGACTTCACTCAGCCAAAACTCATACTTGGAGAATTTGGTGTATAGTTGATGACACCTCAGAGTATCCAAACTGCCCTTAGGTGCAAGGCGTGAGTCACAACATCTAGGGAGTAGACCAGCACGTCATCAACAAAAACCATAACAAACTGGTCCAAAAAAGTGTTGAAAATCCTATTCATCAACTCCATAAATGCAGTCGGTGCATTGGTAAAGCTGAAAGGCATGACCGTGAACTCGTAATGCCCGTACCTCGTCCGAACAATAGTCTTCTGAATATCTGAGTCTCGTATCCTCAACTGGTGATACCTTGACCTTCGATCGATCTTCGAGAACATGGATGCATACTGCAATTGATCAAACAGGTCATCAACGTGGGGCAAGGGATACTTGTTCTTCACCGAGATCTGGTTTAGCATCCGATAATCTATACACAGTCGGAGTAAACCATCCTTCTTACGGACGAACAAGACAGACGCTCCCCACGGAGACACACTTGGCCTGATAAACCCCTTTGTCCAGCAACTCCTGCAAATGAGTCTTGAGCTCTTGCAACTCCGCTGGCGTTATGCGATAAGGAGGCTTCGACATAGCATTAGAACTGGGGATCAGATCGATCGAGAATTCTACTTCCCTGTGAGGTGGCATACCAAGCAAATCGTCAGGGAAAACATCGAGATATTCACACACCACAGAGATGTTGTGAACACCCAACTTAGGAGAAGTGGAGGTAACTATACTGGCTAGATCCCCTACACAAACTCCTGACCAAAGACTTATAAGCCTTCATAGCTGAAATGACAAGCTTAGGCTCACATCGACACCCACCTTGCACAAAGAAAGACTCATCCTTAGGAGACCCAAAATAAACTCTCCATCGAGCACAGTCGATCAAAGCAGATTGCTACACCATACTGAGTATCACATCATACTCTTACATGTCCATCATGATCAGGCTGTCATCGAACTCTTTGCCATTCAACGTCAAGTCGACACACTACAAATACTTTTGTAGACACCTCGATTTTGCAGTCACTTGACAGTAGGCTCCTCTGGAAAGATGCTCTGATTGCGACCACCAAAACCCTAACTCTCAAACCTAAATCCTAAACCCTAACTCCACCAGAACCCACAAACCCACTCAAACCCACTGAAGCCTATTTAGGTCATCACAAGCCCATTTAGGCCCACACAAGCCCACTCTGACCTAATCTAAGCAAAACCCATAATTAAAAATCAAAACCAAACAAAACTCACATAAATCATCAAAAACATGAATTAATTAAGTAAAAAAGCTTTTAATCCAAACCTAAATCACATAAAATCCACTTAAATATTGAAAATCCCACTTAATCAAAAAAATCCACTTAAGCCATTTAAAATCCAAGTTAATTAAGTGAAAACCCTAATCCAAGTTAATTAAGTGAAAATCCCTAATTAAAACCCTAATCAAGTAAAACCTAATAAAATCCTGTAAAAATTAAATCTAATAAAAAAGGAACACTAATCCAAACAAAAAATCAAGTAAAAAACCAATGAAGTCAAAATCTTAATTAAAAAAAACCAATTAAACCAAAATTTAAACTAAATCCCTAATTAAATCATGTAAAAAACTAATTAAATCCAAATTTAAACTCAAACACAAAACTTTAATCCATTTAAATTCAGAAAAACCCTAAAATAATAAAATCCTAAAAACCCTAATTTAAAATCAATTAATTAAATCACAAAAACCCTAAAATAATTAAAATCTTAAAAACCCTAATTTAAAGTCACTTAATTAAACCCAAAACCCTAATTTAAAATCGATTAATTAAATCGCAAAAACCCTAAAATAATTAAAATCCTAAAAATCCTAATTTAAAGTCACTTAATTAACCCAAAATCCTAATTTAAAATCCAAAAACCCTAATTAAACTGAAAACCCTAATTGAAATCCAAAATGTCCTTAATCTAAAATCACTTAATTAAACCAAAAACTCGAATTTAAAATCACTTAATTAAACTCAAAACCCATATTAAAATACAGAAACCCTAATTTAAAATCAATTAATTAAACCTTAAAAATCACAAAATCAAAAATTTAATTAAAACCATAAAAAAACCTAAAAAAAAAACCAAAACCCTAAAACCTAAAACAAAAGAAAAACCAAAAAACAGAAGCCCAATTGCCAGGCCTAAATTCAGTCCACAACAGCCAATTCCCCCATCAATCACAAACTTAGTTATGTGAAAAAGTAATTCTGGCCACCGTCGACGACCCCCACAAACTCTGACACCATTTTTGGCGATCCCGAGATCTCTGGCGTCAAATCCTAATTAGAAAACTGTCCAGGCATGATCTCCCGTGATCTCTGGCCATTCCCTCCTCCAGCACTTGCTTGATCCAACGGTGCAAGTCCCCTGAGGAGAAGGATCGACAGCAGGAGAAGGTTGGACTGGCGTTTAAAAGCCCCTGGCTGTTGATAGTTTAGCCCTCCGCTTCCAGTGCTTCAAACCCATAGAGAGAACATCCCTTCGAGACCAAGCCAACCTAGTGAATCCCCTCTACATCTAGAGCATCTCCTCCAACCTTTTACAACCCCAGAAGCCCTGAATCACCGTCGCCAGAGTAATCACCGGAGCGCCGTCGACAGCCACGCAGGAGGAACAACAGCCCCTAGCCAGGTAATCATCTCCATTTAGTCTATTTTTCTTTCTCTTTTAGGTCTGTTGGGATTAGTCGAGCCCTCTGAATCGCTCCTTGCCGGAGTGGGCCACCCCTGTCCTTCATCTTCCTTCCCCAGCTCTCACCGACGCCTCTAGGAGCCTTCTCGTGCCGCCCCGATGCTCCTTTGACCTCCACATTTGCCTTGCCGTCTTCGAAACGCCACCAGCTCCCTCGCCATCATCTTCCTCAGCGTCGGCCGACTCCTCGCAGGAGCCAGAGATGGGGGGAGAGCCTTAGGCAGTCCCAACCCTGTCCAATACTCTGGGGAGCTCTGTCGTCATCCTCCTCAGCTTCTTGGACCATCGTTGGAGCCCTCCAACCGCTGCTCTGCTACTGGATCGTCGCTGGAGTTCGCGCCAGAGTGGAGACACCGGTGGTCCACCAGTGATCTTCGAATAATCTTTGTTTTGCCCAAGTTCTTTAGTTTTAAGTATTTTTACACTTAGGTCCTCCTATCATTTCTTTTAGGTCCTTTTCTTTATGTTTAAGGCCCCTGTAGTTTAAATAACTTTTTGTCTTTTATTATTCCTATAAATATTGTATGATTTACCCTGTTTAATTTGAATCTCATTTTCAATTCTGTAAATGTTTGTTTTCTCCTACTTAAGTCCCTAAGATCATGTTTTCTTTAAAATTAAGTCCTGAAGTTTTACATTGAGCTCCAAAGCTTTTTAAAATTTGCATTTTGAACCTTGAAAGACTTCATAATCACACTAATCATCATAAAAGTCTAATTTTTATCACATTTAAGCCTTGAAATTTTGCATGTAAGCCCCTAGAGTCATAACATATAGTTATTGCAGACCCTTAGATTAATTTCAAATCCATCATTTAGGGTTTTAATTGTTTTCACACTCATATTTGACATTTTCCACTGCTTTTATTCATATTTTTGCACCTAAATATAGTTTTCACTTAAAAATAATGTTTGCATTGTAAAATGATCTTTGACTTCACATTTTAGTTACATTTGCATTTTATGCATGAATTTTACACATTAGACCTTGAATTCTCAAGAAATTACGAAAGTACAATTTTCACACATATCAGTGCCACATTTTCATTTAATCCCTCATCTGCACACTAGGATGGAAGTCACTAAATATATTTTAATCTAGGTTTCCTTTTTTTGTGAATTTTGCACTTTGGTCCATGTACTTGTCCTTTATCATGTTTACATTATTTTCTTGTTTTTGAAACCTTGTTCCTTTCATGTTTTCTTGTAAACAACATTTTCCCAACATTTCACATACATTTTTGCATATATTTGACCTTGCATCATGCACATGTACGTGGTTGTCACATTTGGCCTCGTGAAATAACCAAATCGCCCCTGGGCCATCAATTCATGCACATGCATGTTAGTTTTTGCACTAAGTCATGCATAATCTTTGTTTAAGTCATTCCTTAGCATCTTTTACACATTCAAGCCTATTTTCATGCATTCTACATAGTTTTCGCTGCATTTGCACATCATTCCATCCTTTTTGAGTAAGCCTGCATCCCATGTGTTTTTCCATGGATTTTTCTCCAACTCATTTTCGGATTCCTTCGCTTGATATTTGATGTGACTCTCTTTATTCCATATTTTTGGATTTTTCGATTTGATTTGGATTACATTGCCCGAGGGCATATACTAACTGACCTAAAGGCCCACATTGGCCCATTTGCAGATTATTTTCTCCTTTTGTTTTTTATGACATTTTTTCATGATTCTGATGATTTATGTTGACCCTACTTTTGATCCTTTTGATATAAGTATGGTTTCTTGGACTATTCTCTTCAAAAATATTGTTATTTTATGTGATTTTCTTCACATGTCACCATTTGCCTGTTTTGCGCGAACTTCTTTGCAATTTTTTCATTTTGATTTCTATGATGTTTTCTACGATTTTGATGATTTGGGTCAATCATAGTTTTGATTCTCTTGATGTCAGTATTATTTCCCAAGTCATTCTCGCCAAAAACATCGTCATTTCATGTGATTTTCCTTGTCGTGTCATGTTTCGTGATTTCGTTATTTCGTGTGGATTTCTTCGCAGTTTTTGCATATTATCTTGCAAATCCATCTAGTCTTGACTTGACATTCATATTGGCATGACTAGAGCACAAGTTAAGCTTAGCAAGTATTCATTCAACCTCTAGCAAGCGAATCAGGCTAGAAAGACCGAGTTTCTCGGACATACGGGAGTGCCTAATACCTTCTCCATGCGTAACAGGAATCCTTACCCATCCTCTGGTTTGTAGACATTTGACCTTCTCATTTGCATCTCATGCATTCATCCCTTTTGTGGTTTGTTTGTGGTTTTCCTCATCTTTCCCTTAAAAGACTAGGTGACGACTCCGATTTTTCATTTTATCCTATCTTGCGCCTTCGCCATCCTGGCATGGCTATGGCCTCCTCCTCCCTCTGGTGCAACTCCGTGCCTGATTTTCGGGCAGGCATGGTCATAACTTCTATGCCAAACTGTGCTCCCCTAGTGGCTTCACCACGCTGAGATAATGGCCAGTCTAGCTGATCTCTCACCCAACTCCGTTGCAAAAAACTCAGAGATAAAGGAGAAAGAACTCCCTGAATCAAACAACACTTTGGCCATTTGATCAGCCACAATTAAAGAACCTGATGGCCAAACAAACAACACCACACATCCATACAATCAGGCAGATGTCCAGATTACAAGGAGATTACAACAAATCTTAGAGGATTACAAAACCAACTAATCATCCTTACCCTCAACTACATCTCCCGAAGACCCAACGCATGGAGCTGCAATGGTAAATACCCGTTCCCTAGTCGGCTATTGTGGTGCGCTTCCTACCTTCTTAGGCGGTTCCTGACAGGATTTCTGAACATGTCCTGCCTTCCCACAATTATAGCACACCACTGGAGCTGAGGTTTGTCGAGGATGGGGACAATATGCAATGATGTGGCCCACCGGACAACATTTGAAGCACTAGTTCCCACTTGGAGTACTGGACCTTGTCTGACTCAGGCCAGCTCCAGTACTCCCAGCAAAACTCCGCCAGCCCGCAGAGAAAACACTAGACCTCGCCTTCTACTTATTCTTACGGCTACCAAAACTACTGGCACTAGGAGGACCGGAGAAAGAGAATCAGGAGGTAAAAGAAGACTTTTCCTTCCCTTTGGGATGACTCTCCAGAAACTTCTGATGTTCGGCCTCGAAGCGATATGCCATCCCAACCATGTTCTTCATAGTCTGACACCGATAGCCCATCACCTTCACCCATAGTCCTGGGTTGAAGCCATCCAGAACCTCTACGTCCGCTCCTCCTTAGACTAATAGGTAGGAGCAAAACGTTCCAACCAGGTGAACTCAGTCTCATACTCGAATACTGACATTGTGCCTTGCTCGAGACTCTGGAATTCTCAGCGAAGCTGCTCCTTCACATAAGTGGGAAAATACTTGTCATAGAAGGCCACCTTGAAATCCTTCCACTGGATGCTAACAGTGACTGAGTCCAGGAACTTTAGCCGCCTCACAAACTTCCACCACATATCTGCCTCACCATCCAATAGATAAGTCTCCAGCTGCACCCAATGATCCTCTAGGCACGCCATGCTCTTTAGCATCTTCACCACCTTCTCTAGCTAGGTCTCATTCTCCTTAACATTGACCTTGCCCTTGAATGACGGCGGACAAAGCTTCGTGAACTAGTTCAGTCATGGGTCACCAGACGGCTCGCTAGCACTACTCTTGCCAAACACGTGGAGATCCCATGTGCCAAGCTCCTCCGTTCCGCATGAACCACCTTCCATCCACCAACATCCTCTCAGGGTTCGGTCTCCTCGACAGGGGCCTTGCCTTTACGACCACGAGGAGACATCCTGCTGAAGAAAGGCAAAACACCTGCACCATAGACAAAGCAACAACAAGAAAATCATGAAGAAAACAGGTGCAAACTCTACTATGCATGTAAAACCTATGGAGTGTCTAGACCAGACAACTTAGGTATAGCACTAGCCTAGTGCAACCTAGTGAACTTGAGCTCTGATACCAAATCTGTCATGCTCAAAATTTTCCCATAATAATTTAAAACAAATTAAATTACTGGAAAAAAAAGCTAAATAGAAATATCAAACTACCAGGAGCCAGTGTATGCGGCTACGAGACTCTGATCTATATGTACTATGCTAAACCTTCTGTGTGTGTAACCATGCTGTCGAGGATGGCAAAAATATGCCAAAGTCGGCAAAGTCACGACAAAAATAAAATATGCAAATGCAGGAGTCGTCACCTAGTCTATTCAAATGGAAGACAAGGAAAACCATATAACATGAAAATCATGCAAAACAATAAAAGAAATGTCTTCGTAAACCAGAAATGCGGGTAAGGATCCCTATTACGTACGAGGAAGGTGTTAGGCACCCTCATACGCCCGATAAATCGGTCTTCTATTGGTTTCTCTATTGCTAATGAAATGTCGGCTTTACAGCCTTTGCTGTACGCCCGAGGGCGATATGCCATGCCATGCTAATGCGTGTGGTGTCTAAAATATTGGTGCATGATGTGTAAGGGTGTGTCCTAATG
>JAMKQA010090619.1:0-16218 GCA_024699735.1 Posidonia australis
CACTTGATTAGGGTTTAAAATTTGATTAATTAGGGTTTTATTGAATTTTAAGTTGATTTAAGTGGATTTTAGCTGGATTAAGTGGATTAGGATTTATGGTTGGATTTTTAAGTGGATTTAATTGGATTTTGTTTTATTTGTTTTTCAGTGGATTTTAAGTTGGATTAAGTGTTTTATTGGGTCGTGTGGGCTAGTGTGGGTCTGAGTGGGACCTAGGTGGACTAGGATTTTGGTGGTCGTGGCCAAAGCATCAATTGGAGGAGTCTGCTGTCAAATGAGTTCAAAATTAGAGTGTCTGTAGATAGCACTATAGAAGATGGAGGAAGGAGTGGAAAATAGAAAACCCATGGGTATGGGTCACGGTTTTGTGCTGAGTGGCCTGAAAGCCTGACACAAACCATGATCCTTTCCCAAAGAAACCACTAACTAATGCAAAAATCACAGGAATGCCAAACATATATCATGCCATACGTGTATCATACGATGAATGCAAGCCAAAACTGATGAAATCCAATAAATAAAGGATGAACCATCATTGGGATACACACCAACTAGCGTACAAAAGCATGAGAAAGCCAAACATATATCAAGCCCAAGAGAAATCACATGGTGAACACAAACCAAACCAATCAAATCTGACAAATAAACAATAACCCATCATTGGAACAAACTAACTTGCAAAATAGAACAGAGGTAGCCAAGCATGTATCAAAACTGATCATGTACCATGTGATGAACAAGAACTAAAACTAACAAAATGATGTAACAATGATATAGCTATGTAGAAATGGCAAGGAATTTACCTAGTTTGAACGTATTTGTCCTTCCCGCAGCTTGCTTGAGGTGGCTCTTCTCCGGGTCGACTTCCGGGATGTAAGGAGGTGCTTTGCTGGGCTGGAAATGAAGCTTTCCTTCCCTCCTTCAGTTCATCTTCAAGTGAAGCAAAGGGAAAGCTTGATGGTGGAATGTATGGGTGTGGAAATGCTTGCCAAGGCTTGAGGACATGCTGGAGGTGTTAGTTGAGTTATGCAAACCTTGGATGCAATGGAGTCCAAGAGAGAGAGGAGGAGGAAGGCTGCTACGTGTGTGGGCTCAAGGGTTGGGTTTGTGCAGGTTGGGATGAGATGATGAAGGGGAGGAGGGATGTTGGTTGGTTGGGTGACGTGTGAGGAGAGGGGAGGACATTAGGTGGGTTGTGGCTGTTTTCAGAGATGGGTGTTTGGAGGTGATGTGGGCTGCTGGTGTTAGAGGACGA
This sequence comes from Posidonia australis, assembly GCA_024699735.1. Taxonomy (NCBI): domain Eukaryota; kingdom Viridiplantae; phylum Streptophyta; class Magnoliopsida; order Alismatales; family Posidoniaceae; genus Posidonia; species Posidonia australis. Next base: position 1,256 of record JAMKQA010090619.1, read on the forward strand.
GATGGCTGTTGTAAGGTAGTGTTTGGAAGGTGTGTGGGCTATTGGTGAGTGTGGGAGAGTGGAGGAGGAAGGCTGGGGAAGGTGCTGGTCATTGTTGGGGTTGTTAAGAAACTCATGACAGGGAAGGAAGAACATGAAACAGGAGAAAGGAAGAAACCAGGCTCTATATATGTTGAGTATTAACGTGAACAGGATGCTACATATATATACAGCTCAGAGAGAATAAGCTGGCAACGGAAGATGGTGCAAGAGAATTCTAGAAGGTATAGAATATAGATACATCGTATATACATGTATTTAACACACCCCCTCAAGCGTGACAAATGTAGTGGAGACAGAGCTTGGAGCAAAACCACTTATGACGTTCGGTGGAGGGAGCTTTGCTGAAGCCATCGACGACTTGGCAAGAGGAAGGTGTGTAAAGGAGCCAGAGCGATAGTCTGGCAAGAAGTTCACAAACAAAATGATAATCTATTTCAATGTGACGAGTGCGACCGTGAAAGACCGGATTGTTGCTGAGATGAATGGCGGAGATATTGTCACAGTAGAGAGTTGGAGGTTGTGAAATGGGTAAGGATAGTTCCTAGAGAAGGTAAGATAGCCACCGAAGTTTAGTGACAGTGTGTGCAATGGCACGGTATTTTGATTCGATGTTGGAGCGAGAGACGGTAGGTTGTTTCTTGGATGACCATGAAATTGGGTTACCGTCGAGAACTAGAAACCGATCGCTGATCAGTAGGATCATCGACCCAGTCAACGTCGGTAAAGGCAAACAGCTGTAGGGAAGAGTTGTGAGGGGGTTGTTTGATGTAGATACAATGATCAATGGTGCCTTTAATATAACGAAGTATCCGCTTAGCATTTTTAAGATCTAGAACTGTGGGGCTTTGCAGATGCCGAGACAGTGCATGAACTGAAAAGGCAATAACAGGCCTAGAAAGAGTAAGGTACAAAAGCCCACCGATGCTGCTCCGAAAGGTGGTGGGAGAGTCCAAAGGAGGTGAGTCAACCCATTTATGAGAGGAAGAGTTGCTCACAAGCCGTGTAGGCAATGGGCTACATTGATCCATATTGAACTTTGTCAGAATGTCAATTGCATACCGAGGCTGAGATAGAAAAATGGCACTTGAGTCCAAGGAAGAAACTAAGCTATCCCAGTCATCGACATACACCATAATAAGCAATGTATGGGTGGGACGAGAACGATTAAAGAGAGAAGTATCTGATTGACTGGTATGAAAACCAACTAAAAGAAGGAATGTTTGGAGCTTGTGAAATCAGGCACGAGGAACCTGTCGGAGACCATATAGAGCCTTGTTGAGCCAGCAAACATGATTTGGCTGGAGAGGATCCGTGAAGCTAGGTGGCTGTTGCATGAACACCTCCTCAGATAAGAACCCTTGAAGAAAAGCATTGCGGATATCAAGTTATTCAAGAGGCCAATTGAGAGAAACAGTCAGAGAAAGAATCAACCGTATAGTCGTGCGCTTGATCACCAGACTGTAAGTCTAATCAAAATCGATACCAGGTTGTTGATGGTATCGTTTGGCAACGATACCAGATAGAGTATAATGGATTTGGAACATCATCAATGATAGGTGGAAGAGGAGAAGAAGTGCTGTCAATAATGTGAAGAAAATCGTGAAGGGCAAGGATGTTCTTGAATTGGGTCGATCAGTAGAGGTAAGTGTTGTGGGTCATTGTCTAGGGAAAGTGATGACTAATATTGAACTGAAGAGGTAAAAGATTCATGGTGGGAGAGGTGGAGACCCCAGATGACTGTGAGATAGTAGAAGAAACAACCGACGCCATGAATGCGAAGAGGACAGGATCCCAAAATATTAAGAGACGACTGATACCATGTTAAGAAACTCACGATAGAGAAGGAAGAAGATGAAACAGGAAAAAGGAAGAAACCAGGCTCTCTATATGTTGAGTATTAACGTGAACAGGATGCTACATATATATACAGCTTAAAGAGAATGAGCTGGCAACGGAAGAAGTAATTCTAGAAGGTATAGAATCCAAATACAACGTATATTACATGTATTTAATAGGGGTGATGGGAGGCCAAGAGAAAGGTAGTGGAGGAGAAGTGATGGGTTGCAAGTGGGTCTGGGCTACTGCCCTCTGGCTTCTCCTCTTCTCTCTTCCCTTCTCCCTTCCTTCTCTTTTGCTATGGATGTGAAGGTGCTGAGAGGAAGAGGAGGGGAAAGGGATTGTTGCTGTGTTGTTTGGGTTGTGTTGAAGATGATGCTAAGAGAAGATGGCTGGAGTGGGTTGCTGTGAGTGAGAGGTGGAGAGGAGATGGGTTGTGGGGGCAGTTGGGTGTTGAAGGATGTGGTGGAGAGGCTGTGGGGGCTGTTGGGTATTGAAGGAGGTCTGTGAAGGACATGTGATGCTGTTGGTTAGTGATGAGAGAAGAGAGATGGAGGGTGTGGGCTGCTGCTACGTGATCCTTGCTGTTATGTGTTGATGGGTCCTCTGTATAATGATGGTTGCTGCCTTGATGGATGATGGGTGCTGGAAGAGGATGAAATGGAGGGCTGATGGTGCTAGTTGCTAGGGTGATGGAGAAGGAGGACATGAGATGGATTGAGAGAGAAAGGAGGAGGAAGGTTGCTGCTCTATTGTTTTGGGTTTGTTGCTGTGTTGTTTGGGTTGGGGTTGTGAGAGAAGATGGCCATTGTGCTTGGTTGTTGTGATGTGTGTAGATTGCTGTGGTGTTGGGTTGCTGCTGTGTTGGGTTGAGAGAGGTGCTTGGGTGGAGAGGAGAGGAGATGGTTGTGCTGGCTATGAGTGAATGGTGTGGAACAGAAGAGCTGCTACGTGATGATGAGTTGGCTATGAGTGGTGGTGGGCATGTGAGAGAGAGAGAGGGATGGAGAGACGGAGGGATGGAGGTAGGGGCTGTTTTGGGTTCTTATGTGGGGAGTGGAAGAGAGAGAGAGAGACAGAGGGAGAGGTGGAGGAGAAGGGGAAGGAGGGCTGATGCGTGAAGAGGAGGTGAGATGGGGATGGGTTCTACGTGTGTGTGTGTGAGTATGAGAAAGAAAGAGAGAGAGCTGGAGGTAGGGAGGCTGCCGAGAGAGTGAGTGATGCGGAGATGAAGAGAGGGAGAGAGAGAGAGAGAGAGAAATCAAGATAGTTTTAAATCAATAAAATGTAACTCTTGGAAGTCAAAAGTCTTGCAACCCGAATCTCTCTCATATGGATGCATGCATGTGTTGTTATGTAAACAATATGGATGCATGTAATGTCTCTCTAAATAATATGCATGTATGTAATGACTTGGTAAATATTTCGCATGCAACGTCTTGAATAATGGGTGTAAATCATTGGGTTAAATTGACATGCATGGCTACGTGAAATGTATGCAATGGCTTGGTGCAGAAATACATAATTTAGCTGCGTGAAATGCATGCCGGCTAAGGCTTGGTGAATGATGTGCATGCATGTATTGGTTACGTGCATAATATGCATGCAATGACTATGTAAATAATATGCATGCATGTATTGGTTATGTGCATAATATACATGCAATGACTATGTAAATAATATGCATGCATGTAATAGTTACATGAATAATATACATGTAATAGCTATGTGAATTTAATTGGCAAAAATGGAGTGGATATAATTTTAGACTTAGGGACAAGGATGTAATGGTCTGGTCTGGGATTTTAGGTAGTTTTGGGTAGGATTTGGCGTTAAGGTAAGTTTTGAAGTTAGGAAATGCCACGTCACAGCCACGATGAGCTCTTCTAGAGAAATTTGCCAATAAGTGGTTGCAAATTGGGGTGTCTATAGTAATTATACCTTTTTAATAAATTTTATAAAGGATGGGTGTTACTAGCGTAAGGCTATTTTAATAATTTTGTGGTTTTATACTTGGGTCCCCCTGTTTGATTTGTTTTCTGCCTTATCCCTTAGTGGAGGCACTATACCTATGCTCCTGTGTGCGTGGGTGTGCAGTTGTGATTGTGGTTGGCCTCGTATTTTGTGGCTAGAGGTTGGGCTTGGGAAGTGTGGGTGCAAGGGTGCATGTGTTTGGTGGTTGGACGCATGCGTATCTAATCTTTCCCATGCGTTTAAAAAGAGGAGAGACAGACACTTCTTTGGCACGACTCTTCTTCTACTTCCCACGCACATCTCCTCTTCGCCCTCACCCTTCTCCTCCACACTTTGCTCCTCCTCCTCCTCCTTTCCCCTCCTTCCGTCCCCCACCACTAGTCTCCCCTACTTATTATTCTTCTTCTACCTCCATGTAGGAGTGAGAGAGAGGAGAGAGGCTTGGGTGTTTGGGCTAGCCAGAGGACTCTGGGCTTCTTCCTTGGTGTCAGGTGACCTCGAGGAGCAGCTAACGAAGGTTGAAGGTCGGGGTGATCACTGGAGAGCGCGTGGTTGGTCGGAGGGCCGTCGACGATCGTCGTGAGATACACACCTCACATTTTGCATAGAAATGCATGAAATTGGTAGAAAATCTTAGGAATGCATGAAACCTAGGTAAATTTATATTTCTAGAATTTATTGTGAATTTATGGTAATTTATTGAGGCTTTAATGGCCATTTATGGTGGTGGTTATGTTTTAGATCGTTTCGACTCTTTTGGCTTTATGAATTTATATCTTGAATTATAATGCATGGATTGTGATTTTGTTTGTGTAGTTTTGGAGTAGACTAATACGTCTACATCCCTTGTTTTATTCAAGGTTTGTGGATTTTGTTTGATGAGTCCACCCCTCACTCCCACTTGGGTGATCAAGTGGGCTAGGGCTGAGGCCATTTTTTTTGAAATTGCATAAGTCGATATGCCGTTTTTGATCGGTATGCCATTTTTGCTTCAGATTTGTCCCCTTGACTTTTGGATTGGTTTATCAAATTTAGTCGATCTGTCGTTTTGGGTCTTGGGTGTTGACTGTGCACCCAGTTCAGTCGACTATTTCTTTTTGAGTGATCGAACTAGGAATTTTGGGCATCCAGGTGGTTTTTCGGTCGACTGTTTCTAGTGCCCTAAGCCTAGTTTGGTCGATCGGCCCATTTCGGCATGTCGAATCAGGCTCGAGTAGTGTTTTAAAAGTGATACTTTGTGGCTTTTTCTGAGGGGTTTTAAATGCCTATAAAAGAGGACTTTGTGGGCGATCAGTGGTGGTCTATTGTGAACACTTGGTGAGCCGGTTTTTTTGATTTTTGAAAGATATAAAATGGTTTTCAAAAGATGTAGCCTCAGTTTGGAAAAGAGATTTCTATGGTTTTATGTATATGGGCCAAGACACTGTGGGCTGTGCTGCTTGGATTAGGGAATGTGACGACATTCTTAGGTGGTCAGGCACGTCACCCAAGTTGAGGTCGGGGACCAAGATACTGTAAGCGAGTATCCATTGGATTTTAGAGGTATGAGACTCCTTGACTATCGTTCACGAGGTCAAGGTTGAGGTCCACGGGTTGAGGTGTTGTCTGAACCTGAAGGTATGACACTCCAGTTGTTACTAAACACTGAGGCTTGAGGTACAGTCAGGTGTGAATGTATGACACTCCTACTATTTGGGTACCATGTGGAGGACACCGATAAGGTGGACCCTATGGTGTTGGCTAGGGAGGGAACTTGCACGTGCCCCATTGTTGGTAGCGTATTGATTGGCAGGATAACCTTTCTAGGTGGAGTTGGCTTTGTGAGGATTCTCCAGGTGGCAGATTTTGGGACAGAATCACTTCTTTTAGGGTGACGGGTCCGTGGCAGTGTAATGCACCTCGGTGGCTACTTATTGCCAAAGTTTTGGCCAATATGGCCCGTGCTTGAGGTTTTGGCCAATATGGTCCGTGCTTGAGGTTTTGGTCGATTGGACCGTGTTTTAGACTGTTTTGGCCAATAAGGCCTGGTTTTGCTATATGGATGTTTTCCCATATGTTTGTGACTTTAGAAGAAATATGAGAAAGTTCTGGAGTCAAGACTTTGTGGTTTTGGCCGGTAGAGTTTGTGTTTTAGACTTGGTGAATTTAGTGAAAATGATTTAAAAGTGAGAACTTGGTTCTATTTTTTGGTTTTTTTAGGGTGTGTGCTGGGTGACTTTCTGGTCATTCATGCGTGTTTTTGTGTCATTTTAGGTCACAGGTGTAGACCAGTAGCTTTGGGTGAGTCTAGTGCATATAGTCGGAGTCTCATTGTTGCACACACAGGTTCTTGGTTGTTAGATGCTTTTAATTTAGTCAATAATTTCCTATAATTTAGCATTTAATTATTGTTGAAATTATTTAGGCTAATGTGTTTGTGTTGGTAGCGACGAGGGTCGTTACATTGCACGTCACCACATTCCTCATCCACCAACAGTGAGGAGGGCTTGTCATCCATTGACCTTTAGACTTGCCGACCACCTCTCCCATGACGAATAGACGTTGAGCCCACTGAGCTGGGTCGGGATGGGTCATGCTTTGTTTTTTCTAATTTGCATTGCATCCTCATCGCATTCTTTGGATCCTCTCACCTTCACACTGGCTTGAACAACCTCAGACCAATCTTGCCGACCTTTGTTATAGTCAGAGAATCTAGCTCAGGCAGTCCTCCAATGAGCTAGGTGGGTGGAGAGGTCCAGAGGTCCATATCATGATTTGTTTGCTCCATTGTTTGCCTGGTATTGTACTCTTGCTTATCTGGCATTTCTTTGATTCGTTTCATTGTTTTATCAAGCTTATTTGGGCAATGAAGTTTTCTGTCACTAAACTGCAAAATGTCAAGGGTGATTTGCTAGCAGGTCATAATAGCAAAATTCCCTAGTGGATAGTTGTAGCATTATACCCCTATGCGAACATTTGGTGCAACTTTCTGGAGGTTAAACAATTTACAAAGCATATTGTGTCCCTCTTGTCTGATTCTTATCTGGATTTCTTGCTTTAGTTTTGTTTCCAGAGCATGTTTTACTATATCACAACATAGCATCTTGCATATCGCCTTAAGGTACACATTATTTTGGCATTGTTTGCCTACATTGGCCATTCTTGCAAGCAAATTTAACTAAGAAAGATCGATTTTTGGCCATATGGGGGTGTTTAATACCTTCTCCATGTGTAACAGGAGTTCTTACCCTTTCTTTGGTATGCAATGACCAAATATGTCGCATCCATTAGCACAGATTCACATATTTTTGCACTTCTTGCATCATTTTATCGCCTTCATTATTATTTTAGTTTTCTTCGTCTTTCAATTTCAATTAGACTAGATGGCGACTCCATTTTGTTTCCTTATCCTTTCTTTGTTCTATCTTGGTATTTTCTAGTCGAGCATCCTTCCTTAGATTCACCTTTTTGCTGTGACCATATCAGTTTGTGAGTTTGGTCTTCACACCAACTCGCGAGGTCATCCATTGGCATGGTCACAGTGTTGTTTCATGATTTCCTCTTAGAGTTTTAGAAGCTTCTGTGGTCGCCAACTTCTAAGCTTTTACTTGACTGGCTTCACGTTAGGCTTGAGCGGTAATGTGTGCACTATAACCTCAATGTCTAGTCCGACCATATCATCACAACTCTAGGCAAAGAAAGGCGTTGAAGTTTGCTCTTGCCTGAGGAGAAAATTTAGCATTGATGTGCACCTCCTTGATATCATTTGCTATGCCAATGTTTACTAGCTCTGTCTCTTCTTCGACGTTCAGGTTCGGGCCTTCTGGATCATTGTCATAGGGATGAAATTCTGGTAGTGCATAATCACTCTCATTTGCGCCTATATCATCCTTTTCATATGCTATAAGCTTAGATAAATTTTTTTCCTTGATTGTGGGGTCTGTGACTTCAAAGGAAAAGATTTGTTCTAACTCCTGCCCTTGATGGTGCCTGATGATAGTCCCATTGACTCTGGTATTCCTATAGTTGCATTGTGTGTCCTCTACATTGGTGTTTTACAGACCTACTGATAGACTAGGTTGTTCTACCTCTCTTGTTGCTCTGCCTTTATTTATGTTTTCTAGTTTGTTTGTATTTTCTTTTTTTTTTTGTGTTTTCTTGGTTATGTACAAAAAGTGCTTCAATCTGGCGGTTGTCCTATTATTGACTGTTCTGAGTGTTGCTACCTAGGCTGCTTCCTGAGTCTACCTCAGGATCATTTTTTTGACCCTCACATTGCTTATAGTGAGGCTTGTGTTGAAAGAACCACCTAGACCCGCCTCCTGATTGATGGGAGATAAACTCCCCAGGTCTAGTATACATTGTCTTTGAATCTCTTAGGGCCATGATAACTGGTTGGCTGTACTGTGTCATGGCTGATACTGACTCCAATTCTACAATGACAACTTTGCCCTTCCAGATTCTACTCTTCTCTGCCGCATCTTCTGCCAATGCAGCTAGCTACTCCTAAAATAGCACCTATAGGTCGCTAAGCATGCTATCCACCAGAGCCTCTAACACCTCCTTCTTCCACATTGGAGGCGAGGTCAACATAGTAGGCACTGACTGTTTCTTGCTCCTCATGCTCTAAGATTCTTTTGCCTTGAGCGACACTTTGGGCCATGAATTGTACAGGAATTTGTGGTGTTGATGCTGGAAGGGCTACTAATTGTGTTGAGGGAGCATAGATGAGATTAAGCATGGGAAATGTGTTAGGTAGCCCCATATGTCCAATAAATCGGTCTTTCTTGGCATGATCGCTCGCATGCATGGCTATGTAGGCATTTGAATGCCAATGGATGTATGTCTTGTGATAAGGGACGATGCATTACAATACATGAGTGAAAAGATACAAAACAAGTATCGAAAAAGAAACTATATCCATATAGAGATGAGTGGTAAAACAGGATCATGCATAAGAATTAGATGAAACAAAGATGATAGGGAACAAGGGCTCAGTCTAGCATTGCTCTGGATTTGGCAATCTGTGAGAGCCATTTGTGGGACATGCCCATGAGTCATCTATGTGATGCTTAAGTGTGTGCTAGAAATCTGTTCCAGGCAAAGGACTTTCATCACCTCCATAAAGCAATTAAAGCAAAGTAAATGTGTAGTAAACATCCAAAAACCATGTTCAGATATTGATGAAAGAATGCAGATGCAAAAAACTGATATAAAATGCATATGACTCACCCCCTCCTTTCAATTGTGTTACCAGATAACACCTCCTCTATCGGCCATGGATGAGGTTGGGAGGTGGTGTTCACACTCTGGAGTGACTAAGGAAGTGAAGGAAGAGTGGAAGAAGAGCAGATGATGTAGCAAAATAGTATGAACATGCAGTGCCATTCCTTCCAGTCCTTATGGGTTACGTCTGAGTTTCTCGGACACGACCTGCCATGGATGAGGTTGTGTACTAGAGTGCTCATCCGGGTTGCTCAAGAGGATAGGAGAGAAGGAAAGAGGAGTGCCCTGATTGCCTTTGTTGTGTGCTCAACCGCCATTGGCCTCACATAGGCAACCAACAGTTGGCATTGGAATGCGGTGTCAAATAGATGGCTAGGCTATATGTAGTAGATAAAAGCAAACCATGACAATTAGGGAATGACTATAAAGGCATAAGGGTTGTGTCTTATACCTGAGATGTGGATGCAGGGTGTCTCCCAGCGTGAAAGTTGGCTGTAGCTTAGACAATGGCTTAATGTTGATAGTCAGAGTGGGAAGGTGTTTGAGGTCGGTTGGAAAGGCTAAAACATGGTCTGGAGCTCACGTCCTCATGGTGAAGGAGGTGGTGGGTGCTCTTGGTGGTGGTTCCTCACAAGAAGCTTACAAGATGGGTCGCTGTGTTGGGTTTGTTGCTAAAAGGAGAAAGGAATGCAGTGTGCTGGGGAGTGTGAGAGTTGAGAGAGGGTGTGGAGAATGAGAGCAAAGGGTCGAGAGGCAAGCCAAGCGAGAGCAAAGAGTCCAGAGGGAGCTCTCGTTGGAGGTAGAGCTATTTAAATAGGAAGGTGCTTGAAATGGAAGCCATTGATGTTTAACTACCTCCACAGTAAGGCTGAGATTTGATTAAGAGGATGTGATAGTCATTTAAAATGGCATGGACAGTGTCATGGTCTAGATGTAAAGTGGTTCATGCCTCAGATCCATGCATGCCAATGGGAGACGAGAATCAAGTGTTCCCCTAATGAAAGGACAACTTAATCCCTTGATTGCAACTATTAAGCTAGGGCATCTGTAGTAGTCAAATGCAGTACTAGGACACAAGGGAGGCACGCAAGTGCTACACGTGGTGGACCTATTGTAGAGCCCATTTGCATAGATCTTGGCCTGTTTCATTGAGCATTGGACCATTATATGGGCCTAGGCTGGTTGTTTGGTTGAGGGTTAGGTTCAAGCCAATGGGAGACGAGAATCAAGTGTTCCCTTAGTGAAAGGACAACTTAATCCCTTGATTGCAACTACTAAGCTAGGGCATCTGTAGTAGTCAAATGCAGTACTAGGACACAAGGGAGGCACGCAAGTGCTACACGTGGTGGACCTATTGTAGAGCCCATTTGCATGGATCTTGGCTTGTTTCACTGAGCATTGGACCATTAAATGGGCCTAGGCTGGTTGTTTGGTTGAGGGTTAGGTTTAGGGTTTAAAAGATGGGTTTGGAATAAGTTGTTGGACAAAAGGGATGGTTGGGTTTGTGTAGATCAAAGCACATTCTCCTGGAGGAGCCTGCCATCAGGCTACTAAGAAACTAGGTTGTTTACACACTTTGGCAGCGACTCACTAGCAGATTTCTCTAGAAGAGTGCACTAGCGGCAACACGGCATGTTCCCACACCAAAGCCCATTTCACACCCCTAAACCAGCCTTAGAACCCTAAATCTAGCCCTACACCATAAACCAACCACTTAACCACTAGCCCAAGCACATTCAAAGGCCCAGTAATCCAGGAGCTAACTCAGAATCCAGCTCAAAGGTCTTGACTTGGCCCAATCATTTGACTACCGTGTGTCGATAGCTTGGGTGGGTCGTGCGGGTAGATGGTGTAGTTACCTTGGGTCAGCAATTAATTACTGAGGGCTCGATTGATCTTTTCACTTAGTGGACCACCAAGCCGCCTCTTCTCATTGGATGACATAGATCTAGGTGTGCTCTACAATTGTACTATACCATCAAGCCCCTCTACCTAATCCCAATCCCCATCAAATCCAACCTGATTTAAATCTAAGCCCCTCAACATCTGTAGTTGAATCCAATGAACCAAACCACTTCCTTCCCCCTACAAAACCACAACCCACATCCAATGACTCATCCTCTTAGATCTCTGGCCTCTCTAGACTCCCAGCTTTGTGCAGCAGCCATCCTAGAGCAACCACCAACCACAGCCACTTGTTCCAGCCATCCATTTCCTTCCGACGGCTATCAACTACATTTACAACAACCCTGCATTAACGGCAACCATCCCTCTCGACCTGTATTGCACCAGAGCACATCCAAGTCTCCCACTAGAGCCTCCCTTCTCGCCTGAGCATCCCAGTAGACTCCATTGGTCATCGTCGACTGTCTAGCCACACCATTTTCTCGGTCGAAATCCACGTCTCCAATCCAACCACTGAACACCACTCTAGCTCCCACATAACCTCACTGAACCTCTCCCTGGCACCACAACTGCCCTCCACGTTTGCCTCTATGCGCCAGCTGCTGGAGAAAAGCCACCACAAGCTGCCTGTCGGAAGACAACCCATCACCCACAGGTACATTTCTAACCCTACTGAGGGTGTATCCTTGTCTTCCCGTCATGTTTCCATAGTTTTGTTGCATCATTTTTGCAGGTTCCATCAGCATCATCGATGGCATCTCAATTATACACATATTGCATCCATTCATTGCAAACGAGGACTCTGATGAGCTTGAAAATGGCCGATGGCTTGTGAGCTTCTTTGCACCTTATCTCGTCATATCACCACCTTCCTCTTTCCTCCCTCAATCACCCCTGATGGCCACTCGATGCTCCTTGCTGCCTGTATGGCTAGCCATGTTCGTGGTCTCCAGTGAGACATGGTGTGGACGATAAAAGGTGAGCATTGCACACGCATTCATCCATTTTGCATTTGTGCACCCCAATTCATCCCCTCAGAACTCTAAAAGGCCTGAAACGCCTCACTAGAGCCCACGCTTGAAGAATTCAGACATGCTCACTGACAGAACCCATTTCACGACGAGATAGGTGGGTGGAATCATCCGACCAGCTGTGACTCAGTCTGAACATCTAGGTATGTTCCCTTACCTCCCCTCTAGCTCCCCATGCGTCATATTGTATCCATACATAGCTGGCAAAGCTCCATTGCATGTTGTCATTTTGTTTTCTCCCCTGATCATGCATGTTTCCTCCAATGTTTCTACATCTGTATGCCTTCACCTGCATTGCATGGTTTTCTTCCTGTGTTTTTCTGGCATCTCGTCTCCAATTAGGGCGATAATGTTTACTATGTCGAATTCTTTTGACCGATGATCTAAAAGTCACATAGCATGATTGAGCACTAGATCGCATTGTTTTCCACTCATTCATCTTATTTGCATCATCATGATATGTAGCATTCACCCATCTAGACCTAGCAAGTATACATGCATTTGCATTGGTGACACACAAGTGAGCGAATAGCGAAGAAAGACCAATTTCTTAGGTGTATGGAGGTGCCTACACCTGTCACATGCATAATAGGAGTCTTTACCCTTTCTCTAGCCCACCATGACCAATGTGTTGCATCCATTAGGCACGGATCATGCACACATTCATTTGCATCCATTCACATTCATTTTGCATCTTTTTCTCACATTTTATGTATCTGATTTTTCTCATCTTTCTGGTTAAAAAGATTAGGTGGCGACTCCATTTTTCTTTTTCTTATCCATATTTTGTTTTGTTTTTCTTTGGTGTCATCATGTCAAGTATCCTTCCTTAGATTCACTATCATCTCTACTGTGATCTTATCGGGATACTTCGTGTGCTCCCTTGCTTAAAGAGTCAATTCTGCTGGCATGGTCATAGGAACTGGTGGCACCGTTGGGAATACAAGACTCCAACTTTTGCTTTTTCACCTTTTGCTTGTTTGCCTTGCTTCGTGCTTGCTGTCTTGTTGCCATTTGTTTGCATTTATCATTACATGCTTGTTGCTACATGCCTTTTGCTTGCTGAGTGTTTTTCTTTTACACACTTGCTATGCCACAACACATGCACATGCCATGTTGCCTCCCTTTTGATGTGATGGATGTTTTCTCTTTTCACCATCATGTTTACATGACACGCATATGCCATGATCATGCCTTTTGCCTGATGTATGTTTGATTGCATGCCATGCTTCATTGTGTTCTTCCCCTTTCCTACCCACCATCCTAGAGAAAGTAGAGACACGTTTGCTTCTCCTTACTAGCTTAATCTAAAGTCCGCCACAATAAAAATAATGTTTAGGTGGAACTAGAGACTTTAGTGCACTCTCTCTCCTATTCGACTTAATAAAACTCACAAGTAAAAGCCAATAAAGCATATGACATGTTTGAGCATTTTAGAAGTATGCATCTTTTCCTCGCCTGTGTCTACCCACAGTCTGCGAAAGATAGTTCTAGTTGCTGGTTCTATGGCTACGGTATGGGATGAGTTGCCAATCTATCCCCCATTGTCTGGAGTAGTGTTGGTGTTAGTAGAGGGTACAACTCACTGCTACTACATGAGTCGAGGCTCGCAACACACTACTCGTTCACCATTTGAGAGTCAGCTAGGATTTAGAGTAGCGACCTTACTTTCTAGCTAGTATCAAACCCAAACCCATGAGAGCGTCCTGGATGGTCGGTCCACTCGGGACATACATGGTAAGAGAATGCATTTTAGGACATTCATCTACATTGTGTGCCATGCATGCCATCTTAATAACTTGCATTATATCTTTGTATCAGGTTATGATACATGTTTGTTCCTGCTTGTTTCCACAGGTAACTTGTGCGAGGTCCTCGTTCAGGAGTTCAAGCGTCTCTATCATCGATTGCCTTCCGTGGTCTTTCCCCTATGTTCTTGAGCTAGTGTTGATTCTGACCATGGCTCATCCTTTGTTTCGTGTCTTTTCTTTTGGTCGTAACCATGTTCGTATTCGTTCATGGCTTGCTATCGCCCAACAAACTAGTGAGTCTCCTCTTACTGCTTTGAAGGGGGTCCTAACTTCGGTCCCTCTGTCCCTGCTTGCTACTTCTGCCACTCCTTCCTCCTCCCTTATGCATCACTCTCGCACACTTGAGGATTCTACTTCCCCTGCTTCAAGATAGTGGTAGATCCTTGTTGGTCTGGAGCCTAACATCAAGATTCCATCGATAACCACCTCCCAGACTCTGGAGGTCTCACTTGTCGTTCCTTCCTAGGGCCTTCCCGCTACAGGAATTCAGACTATGATAGTTGCTTCTCCTGTAGGGTCTCTCTTTATTGCTTCTTTTATCCTTGTGCCCCCACTCACATTTGTGCCTTCCCATTCTGGCTCGACTATCAACGGATCCTCCTCTATGCAAGCACTACATCTGCTAGCTCTTGCGCAGAAGCTCCAGGACATGGTGCACCCCACCTCACCTTGATCTACTTCTGTTCCTTTTCAGTTGACCCATGAGGTTCTAGTGTGCCCCACCTCACTTGCACAATCACTCTTCACTACGCCTAATAGTGTGATGGCTGTCAATCAAACAATTAGGGATATCATCCCAGAGCACAAGTCAGTAATACGATTGTCCGCTAAAAAGGGAGAGAGTATGATAGTTATATAGTTGTAAGCCAAAATGAGAGCAACAGAAATACCATGCTCAAAGATATGGCAGAGGTTCAAAGATGATCCCATGATAGTGTGACAGTTGTTAGTTGGATGGTTAGGGATATCAAATCAAAGGATAAGATAGTTACACTATTGTAACACCCTAGTGCTACACAATAGTACAAGAACTATCCAAGTACAACTAAAAGAATTAAATAGCAGTGTTGTAAATATGTCTTGAATTATGTTTTTGTTTCAGGGTTAGTTTGGTCATTTGACCATTTAGGTGCCCTAGTATTTAAGTAGGCTAAGGCAC
>JAMKQA010090626.1:0-10024 GCA_024699735.1 Posidonia australis
CAAAGTAAAGTAGCTAGGACACCTATAGGCACCTCCACCAAGTTAGAAAAAGATGAGAATGGGAAAAAGGTAGATCAAAAATTATATAGGAGAATTATTGGATCACTCTTGTATCTAACAGCAAGTAGACCTGATATAATGTTTAGTGTATGCTTGTGTGCAAGATTTCAAGCCTCACCTATGGAATCACATTTGAAAGCAGTTAAGAGAATTCTAAGATATCTTCAAGGGTCAATTAATTTTGGGCTATATTATCCTAAAAACACTAGTTTGGATCTTATAGGATATAGTGATGCTGATTATGAAGGTTGTAGAACTGATAGGAAAAGTACTAGTGGAACATGTCAATTTCTAGGACACTCTTTAGTTTCTTGGTTAAGTAAGAAACAAAATAGTGTAGCACTCTCAACAACGGAGGCTGAATATATTGCAGCTGGGTGTTGTTGTGCTCAAATACTATGGATAAAACAAACACTACAAGACTTTAATACAATGTTATCAACAACTCCAATATTTTGTGATAACACAAGTGCCATAAATTTATCTAAAAATCTAGTTCATCACTCTAGGGCTAAACACATAGAAGTAAGACAACATTTCCTAAGAGACCATGTACTTAAAAATAATATTAAGTTGGAATTTATCTCAACTAAGGAACAATTGGCAGATATATTTACAAAACCCCTTGATGAACAACAATTCGTTAAAATTAGAAGAGATCTAAGTATTTGCCAATTATCAGATATCACATAATAATAATAAAAAATTTCTTTTGTGTACATTTTCGGAATACTGAAGGTATCTGCCGAAAATCACTAGATCGGCATACCGAAAATACAACGGTATATCGATTTTATGACAGATTTTTTCAGAATGAATGTTTCGACATACCGAAAATATGCGGTATACCGAAATTCCCTGTGTTCATTTTTTTCGGTACACCGAAGCATGTACCGCTACACCTTCCGAAATCTCCTATAGATGATTTCGGCATACCGAAAATATTTCGGTATACCGAATCACTCGCGAATCCTATTTTAAAACCCAAAATCTAGGGTTTTTCTTCATTGTTTTAAAATACAGCTGACCGATCTCTTCCACTGATTTCTCTCCTTTCTTCCCCTCATCCAAGGGTTTATCTTCTTCAAGCTTCTCTGGCCCTCTCCGTCCCTTCTTTTCTGCTCCTCCACCAATGGCGCCCAAGAAGATACTCGCGTCTAAGGGAAAGAGGAAGCAAACGGAAGACACTCCGGCAGCATCGGATACCCAAGTTCCCAAATATCGATTTGTTGACAATGAAGCCGAGAAAGCTCACTGAGAACGCTTTGCAAACAGAGAGGTATTCACTAGAAGACGAATCATCTTTCATGAACTCGAATCCATTAGATCTCTGTTTGATCTCTAGGGTTTAGTTCCATTTCTAAGTTCTATAGATGATAGGTTGCATTATCCTACCCTAGTATCCCAATTTTATGCCAATATCACATATTCTCACTCTCTGGCACATTCCTATATATATGGCACTACCATAGAATTTGATGATGTTTACTTGGTCAATTATTCAAAATTTCATATTCCGGAACCGACATCACCCTCTCTATCTATGAGTTAGATTGGTCCTATGGTGAAATGAACAAAGCCATCTCCTTGAACCCAAGGAGCACATTCAAACCCACCAAGATTAAACAACTCACCAAACAATCTCGAATTATTGCCTACATTGTGGCCGCCAACTTAGTTCAAAAGAAAGGCCATCAGGATGAGTTGAGTGAACTTACCTTTAAAGTTGTCTATGCTATTGTCAAACAAATTCCGGTTAATTGGGGCCAAGTGATTTTTTACTGTATCACTCATGTAAAAACAAAGTTGTTTTTTGGACCTCCCCAAACATATTTGTTTGAAAATTATGAAATTTCTCTTGATGACGAACCAAGCCTACCTGTCAAAACCAAACCCTTAGAAACTCAAGTCATTGCCAAAATTGAACAATCCATTGAGCTTTATAGTAAACTCAAAAATCTTCCAGTGGGTTCCTCTTCTACACCATCACAAACAAGGCCAAGACATGAAGACACTAGTTTTGAAGAAGAGACGGAAGAAGAGTCTGGCATGATTAAGAAATTGGATTCTCTTCAACAACAAATGGCCGAGCTATCACTTCAACAAAAGAAAATGATGGATATCCAAATTCAACAACAGAAACTTATTTCTGACTTGATGCTTCAACAAAATCAAAGACATCAAGAATATATGGAAGGCATCAAGAAACTGAATGATCGGGTCGAGGCGTACCAGGACACGCTTCAAGAATATCACCAAGATATTCTTGAACACATAAATCCGCCCTCTCCTTAGTTTTCGTATTGTAATTTGGTTATTTGTTTACATTGATTGAGATTTGGACATTTATAGTATTTCACTTCAATAGTTAATTACTCTATTTCTATGTTTTGATTACTTCTGTTGATATTAATTCTATATCATGGAAAAATTGTCTATTGCATATCACATTTTTTTATTATGCCAAAAAAGGGGGAGAAAAGTAAAATATATAATAATTTCGAGGATACCAATATTGAAATATGACTATGAAAAGGAGACGCTCAGTTTAAGGGGGAGGATATCGAAATATGATTGTTTAAGGGGGAGGATATTGAAATATGATTGTAACTTATAATTGATATTTTTGTCATCATCAAAAAGGGGGAGATTGTTAAAAATATATTTTGTTTTGATGATTATATCTGAACTAATGAATTTTTATATATTTTCATGAAAGAAGAAATCACTTTGTAAATGACATACTTAGTCAAAGTTGAAGGTCATGTAAACTGTATGATATATTGGAAATGTATATGGAGTTATGTAATACTTAGATCTTGTTGTAAATTTAAGAAAGTATCAAAATCGGCATACCGAAGGAAAAACGGTATACCGATTCAGTAAAAATCGGCATATACAACGGCACTCCGAAACTGAAGATGAAGAATCCAAAAACGACATACCGAAGAAAAACGGCATACCAAAGTAGGAATAATCAGCACATACAATGGAGTTCAGAAAAATACTATGATTGCAAATCTAAAGAAAAACGACATACTGGGTTGGAACGGTATACCGTTTCAGGAAAATTCGGCATACCGAAATAGTTCCGGCATACCGAATTGCCCGAGAATTGTTGATTGAAGACTGGTTTGGCATACTGATGATCAAAACGATATACCGATTAGATAACCGTTTTTTGACCGTTTTCTAGCCGATAGACACATGCTCTTGACGGTTCCTCGACTATAAATAGGGCTTCAATGTGTCTTGTTAAGATACAATTCTCTGAGATACTTGTATTTATTTAAATTCCCTGCTCAAATTCTATTCTCATTCTCCTCACAAGCAAGATTGTATTTCAAGTGTAAAAGAGCTCTGTGAGTGGGAAGTTTTCGATTGTAAAGCTACAAGGAGAGGCTCTAACTTCTTGGGAATCGAGAAGTGGAAAGAGCTAGGATTGTCTTGGTGGGATTGCGAACACAAGTAAGTGTTGCATCATTTGCATATAAAGCGAAAATTTCAAGAGGGTCTTGAGGAGTGGACTAGGCCGGAGTTTGGCCGAACCACTATAAATAACGTGTATCTTCATTGCCTCTTATCTCCTTCATGTGCATGTGTAGTATAATTTTCAATCATGTATGATTTTGATATAACTTCTTGCTACATACTTCATTTTGTCAATATTACATGTAAAATTGGATAATTTTATGTTAGAAAATTAAAATTATTTATTCACCCCCCTCTAGAGAAGCCAATCGATCCTACAAAAGCGTCCTCTGAGTGTCAAGCTCACCCAAAAGGCACAACAATAGAGCAACCACAACCAGAACTCTACACTCTAGCACCCAAGTGTAAGACACCTACTGGCTTGTGTCCCTCGAGAGCACAGTCAGATCGGCTCAAACATCCAGAACAATGCCATTGAATACTCCATTCAGTGCACCACACACAAAGACCACACAAGTCCTAGACCTATGGATGCTATCATGATTCCTAATGTCTAGTCTAAATCATTTGGGGAAGACTTATTATTTCTAAATCATATCATCTTTTACTCTACCCATATCCTAGATGATCTCTTGCTAATTCATTTTAGGCAAACCCTACAATCATTCTAATGGTTATCCTAATCATTTATGTTATTATATTTATCTCCCAGGATTTATATATACACACACACACACACACCCATGTATATATATTAATCAAAACAATAAAACATCTTAATACAAGATCAGGACTTGGATCAGCAGAACCAAATGGAATGGTCGACAGAACCTATGCTTAGGGCACTAGATCGGTAGACTAAAAATCCACACGGTCGATTGAAATCTCCTGATTTTGTAGACCGAAAACGTCCGGTCGACCGAATTAGGAATTCTAACAATACCTAAGACTTCCAGAATCGCAGACTAAATAAATTGGTCGACCGAACTAGGGGTCAATGGAGCAATCTGCAACAAAAACTACATACTGAAATAATTTGACATGTTGAACCAAGTGATAGTAAGGCATCCTAAAATGAGACCCAAAACCCAATCTTGTAAACCACCCATCCAAACCACACATATAATATACCAAAATGAAGATCTCAACGAGATCTTCCAAAAGGGACAAGCTATATAGAGATCCATCAAGCGGATCTCGAGAAATCAATAGAAAACACAAAGGAAGTACTATTCACCCTACACCATAAATACGACTATAAATGGCCCACAAATGTACAATAAATGCAATAAAATTTACTACAATTACAAGCACACTATCATGCACCTAGGAATTAAATTGGAAACTAAAAAGAAACCTACAAGATGTGTACCTCTACTAAAGGCACAGCAACGATGAGCGGCGAAAGGCGGTGCACCTCCTCCTCCTCCAGCCACGAGCTGCTTCGGTCCTCCTCCTCCTCACGACGGTGGTGCGGCAGTGGTAGCGGCATCTCCCTCCTCCGACCTGCTCTCTTCTCTCCCTCACCCCTCTCATCTCTTCTCTCTCTTTCTCTCCCTCTCTCATGTCATTCTCTCTCTCTCACTACCTTAAGAGGGAAAGGGAGGAATGATGGGGAAAGTGGAGGGGAAGGAGGAAAGGGGAGGTGGGGCCTAATGAGGAAAGAGAAAGAAATGAAGGAAAGAAAAGAAGAGAGGAGAAAAACACGAGTACGAAACTGAACCACGCGACCACACCCGTCCACGTGGCTTGCGCCAGTAGAGACCTGCCACCTAAGCACACCAACTAAACTCCGTGGCTCAGATCAAACCCACAACACTCCTATGAGGGCCGGCATAGTACCTGAATCACACAACATTAATAGGCAAGAAACCCACAATCTAAGCATAAGACACTATTGAAGATGTGTCTAACATTGGGCACTAAGGCTCACATTGCTCAACACACTTGAATCCTACTTTAATTATCTGGCCAAAACACCACTTCCAAATCTAGATCGTTACAACATTTTAGATAGGAGCACCATGTAGGCACAGCAAGTCGGGGCATTGATGTGTCTTATTTAATTACCAGAAGTGCACGACGTACTATGCAGTATGTGGTAAATACGGGTCGAATCCCATAGAGAAAAGTGTTTTAGAATAAAAGATTTATTATCAGCTATTGACAAAGATTTGATAGAATTGATGTAACAAAGAAAAGTCTAACAGTAGATTATTAGGTTGTTATCAAATGAATTAAAACCTAGGGTGTCGAATAAATTTATATAGAATTGAGAATGCATGATCATATTTATTCCTTTCCTATCTATTGATCTAAATAACTTGATTTAATGATTCTTATTTTAACAAGTATAATCTATATGCAATGCACCATAGACTATCAAGTCAAGGAAAAAAAACACACAAATCAAATTAAATCAAATGACAAATGATGGAATTGAGTTTATATACACAACCCCCAATTAAATCTTCCCTAAGCATAGACTAAAAAGATGAAATCAATGTTAATCTATCAAAGTTTTTCGATTCATTGAATGATCTATGTAATATACATTCAACCCATATATTTACTGCATGAAGCACAAAGAGAAAGACAAGAAAACCTGATCACACATCTCAATCTAAATAAACTTCATCTCTACCCTAGATCTAAAAGATTAACCAAGCATGATAACATAAAACAATAAAATAAAAGAGGAAGAAAGAGAAAGAAAAGACATAACTAAATAAAAAAACTTTTTATTGAAAGGAACCTGAGATAACAGATGATCTTCTTCTTCTTCCAAAATATAGAAAAGAAATAGACTCTAAAACCTAGATTCCAGCTCCATAGATCTACACAAAGGGTCTATTTATTGATTACAAGGACTTGCTCACGAGATATTTGATTTCACATTTGAATACACGATATTTCCAATAGAAGATCACAACACGAGAGACTGGGTCAAGCCTCCTTCTAATTGGGCTCTTGGGAGGCACCAGATTGTCATCTAGACGCCTCCTAGGCGCCCTGATTATTCAGATCGCCGTTGATTTCAATTGCTTTGTTGGCTGATATTTATCCCAATATTTTAACACATGGAAAATATAATTTTGATCACCTAACGTGGATCTAGAATTTTCTATGCAAATATCTTCTTTTTTGGCGCAATTATTCTTTTCCCTTTGTTTTCTCTATATTCCTGCAAAATTTGCATAAAACACCTTGAGTAGCATTATTTATGTACAAAACAGATAAATATGAGAATAAAATATGTATGCATTATGAACTAATCAGGCACCATGTTGGCACACCAGATAGGAGCACCAACCTGGCGCACTTGCCCTATTTTAGGGTGTGGGCCATGCTTTTATTGCTTTGTTTTGCGTGTTTTCTTATATGTTTTCGATTCCTGTGTTCCTGATATCTCTTTCTAGTTGTATTAAGCTAGCTTTTGCATGGTTTTTAGCATCATACATCCATGTAAGCACTAGATTTACACTAGATAAAGCAAGGATGCTTACTATCTGTTCTTTTGTGAATCAGGTGCTCTATCGAGCTCTTTCGGTGTGATCTCTTTGAGCCAATATCTGATTTAGGGCTTGGATAGTGTGGCTGAGCTATAGGACATGTCCCACAACCCATTTTTGCATGGCATTAGGTGTTTGACTTTAGGCATAAGCATTCATTTGCATGGTATTGCATGTTGCCTTTGGGCATATAGAAACAAGCTTCAAGCCAACATTGCCATATAAGCAAGCGTAAAATCATGAAAGACCAACATGTCAGGCACACGGGAGTGCCTAATACCTTTCCCGTGCGTAACAAGAATCTTTACCAACTTTCTGATGCGTAGTGTCCTTTTCTTTGGCATGAATCATGCATATTTGCATCGTTTTCATTGTATTTGTACTTTTTGAACAGTTTTCCTTATCTTTCGTTTTTAAATAAATTAGGTAGCAACTCCATTGCTTTATTTTCTCTGTTATTAGCTTTTTGCCCTAATTTTTGCCATGACCTTGTTCAGTCTCGTGCATTCGGCCTTTCACACCTCGCACAAGCAGTCACTGGCATGGTTACACTTTCCAAGGCTTTTGGAATTCCAAGACTTCGTTTTTACCTCCTATAAGTAGCTACCCAACATTTCCTATTTGGCTCTCTAGACACCCTGATCTTCTTCCCTCTTGCATTCCCCCAATCTTCAAGCAAGACTGAGCCTTGGTAAACCTGAGCACCTTACAATCAGAGCTCTTTCATCACGGATCCCTACACCCAATCCCATCATCCTTGAGAACACTTGCATTCCACGAGGGAAGAGGGAAAGTTTTGCTTCCAATCACATCCAACACTCCACCCAATCTCGTGTGTGAGCCAAGGAGGCTAGCATTCCCTTGATTTTGGCCTCCCCAATGCCCAACCACTTTCAGAGCATTCAGAGGAGAAAGCACAACAAGTTCACCGTTGGAAGCACAAAGTCAACCTCCACACCGGAATTCTTCTTCCTCCTTCATAGCCTATTGGTTTTCTAGTGTGGTTTGCTATTATAGCTTTCATTTTGATGTAGTTTTCAATAGCATGTTGGTCTGATTTGCATGTAGTAGGATATAAGCATAGCCTCCGATGTTGGCTTCATTATGTAAGGCTTTGGTTGATGAACATGATCACCAACCCATCACCATGCATCATCCCCTCACCCCCTCCTCTTCATCCTCCAAGGTGCATACGATGTGCCATCCATATCCACAACCTCGTTCATGGCTAGATGGACGTGAAAGGTCACTGATTGCAACCCAATGAGGAGGAGGAGAAGAGAGACTCACTACACTCGTCCTCCAAGCACTAACACACCCTACACTGCACCTCCTCCTTCTCCATAGCCCCTCACAAGTGTTGAAGAGCACCCACAAGGACTGACGGTCGGAATCCATGGGGATGGGGAGAATGAAGGAGGCAAGCACAAATCCATTTCTTTACATGAATGTGACCCTTGGCATCTAGGCAAGCATATCTGATAGCCACAAGCACGATTGAATGCATGCATGTAGCCCTAGATGGAAATTCAGTTTGTTGTTTGAAATAGAATACCTGGGGCACACGTGTGCCATGTTGGCACACCAGCTTGGAGCACCATATTGGCGCACTAGATTGGAGCACCAACCTAGCACACTTGCCATGTCTCAGGGTACAGACAATGATCTTGTGCCTTTGTTTTGCATGTTTTCACGAGCAGGTTTGATTTTCGTGTTCTTGATCTTGCTTCCTAAATATATTGCACTCATCTTTGCATGAGTTTTTAGCAGCATACATCCATCTTAGTACTAATCTTGCACTTTGTAAAGCAAGGATGCTTGTTACTCATTCTCCTATGAATCGATCGCCCTATTGGGCTTTAACAATGCAATCTCTTTGTACAAGCACCTGAACTAGAGTCTAAGCAGCGCGGCTGAGCATTAGGTCAAGTCCACGGCCTACTTTCACATGGCATTAAACATTTGGCATTAGGCATAGGCATACATTGGCATAGCATTGCATATTGCCCTTAGGCGTACAGTAAAGACATTAAGTCAACATAGCCATATAAGCGAGTGTAAAACCATGAAAGATCGACATGTTGGGTGCACAAGGATGCCTAATACGTTCCCTGTGCATAACATGTCTGGTGCGTAATGACCTTTCTTTTGGCGTGAATCATGCATATGTGTATCGTTTTCGTTGTGTTTATCATTTTTTTGATGGTTTTCCTTGTCTTTTGTTTTTAAATCAACTAAGTAATGACTCCAATCTTTTCTTATTGTTTTTTCACCATGATTTTCATCGTAACTTTGCTCAATTTCATGCATTCGGTCTTTTGTGCCTCATACGAGTAATCATCGACATAGTTACAGAGATATTTAAATCCCCATCCTTAAGTCATTGAATCCGAGAGTGTTGTTTCCAATACATTTCTTGACCCAAAAGAATTTTAAAATACTCTTATCTTAAGGATTGCTTGTGTTGCTAATCACCCATGGCTAGACGATTGGATTCTGCTAGAACATCCAATCGAAAGATGTTAGCCTCAATGGCCTCTAATCTAGTATTGTAGTCATTCCTATAAGAAATAAGTCAATTCTTAATAGTTCCCTTAATTGCCTTTAATTTATAAGAAAACGTTTTGATAAGATTTGCACTAGACATAAAACCAATCCAAGCTTGCCGAACCATATCCTCAGAGCCATCAGACCCTATAATATCTAAAAGGAAAAGGTCCCATCCTTTAGGTTTAGTATCAAAGCATATAGGTATGTGTAACCATACCGGCGAGGTGATTCCGCAAAAGAATGCGAAATCGGACGGCAAAATCACTTCGAAAAACACAAAGCAAATGGAGTCGCCACCTAATCTATTATGGAAGACAAGGAAAACCATAACATGAAAAATCATGCAAAAACAAGAAAAAAGAAAAAAAAAGACAAGTCTACGAAATAAAACCAGAATGCGGGTAAGGATCCCTGTTACGCACGAGGAAGGTGTTAGGCACCCTCGTACGCCCGATAAAATCGGTCTTCCT
>JAMKQA010090627.1:0-12149 GCA_024699735.1 Posidonia australis
GCACATACATGTCTAAATTCTTGATATCTTTTAGCTGATGTTTGAATAAATAAAATAGCTTTTCTAATATTTTCTATATAAGGTCTAATGCATTCTATACCATCTTGTACCATTCTATACCATCTTGTACATTATTTAGCCATTGGCAACGCACAACGGCTTTATTTATAGTCGTTGCAGAATGAGGCGCCAGCCTGATGCGCCAGATTGGCGCGCCAGTCTTGTGCGCCAGGTATGTGCGTCCCATATTTTAATTGGCGGGTCGGCCCGGCCCGGCCCAGACTGATTTCACGGGCCAAATTGGGCCTCGTAAACGGGCCTTCGCGGGCCTGGACCTGGGGCCTGGCACGGGCCACGATGGGCCTGGCCGCGATTTTTTTTTTTGGGCCCAGGGCCGGCCCGGTTCGATTTCCATCTCTACTTTTCCTCCAGCTTGGCAGCTTTCATAATTAATATTCTTGTCCTTATCTTTCTCTTTCTCTTTGGTATAGGGTTTTTACGAGGAAAGTTGCCTTCTTTTCCTGTACTTACATGAATATAAATGCTAACTAATAGATAGGAGATAGAAGCCAATACAATGTTTTAAAGCTTGATTTGAGTTTGATTGTAACCGGAGAAATTAGGAAATATTCCTTAATTCTATCTCCTTATTAAAATACTATAAAACCAGTTTTATTTTGATATAGAGAGAATTAAGTAAAATTCTCACGTATTGCCATCAAAATTTGCCTCTTCCCATTCTTATTCAGATAAAAAAAACTATGACTAATAGAATAAATATAGGCAAAGTACTAGGCTAGTTGGTTTTGTGATGATCTACTGATTCATTTGGATGTAGAGAGCATGGTGCATGAGTTCTTGGAGGAGTGCATGTGTGCAGAGGCCCAACACTTAAGGTCTATCAGTCAAATCAATAGTGTCATGAAATTTGTTATAAAGGTTGACCAAGTGGCTTCTTGTGGTGGAGGTGGAGAAGTTAATTCGAACTTCGTCTACATTTATTTAGTTTGAAGTATTATTGATGGTTGGTTGCTTAGAAATGTATATATCGTTTCTGCTGCCCAACAACTCTCCTGTCGTCACTTGTTCCACGTTGGGTCTGTTTAGACCCTACATGTCTCTCTTCCACCGCTGAATGACTTGATTCGAGGGTTCCAACGACTCCTTTGTGGTTTCTGAGGGTTTTTGCAGTCACCTTCGGTTATCCAAGTACATGTTACTATTAGTAAGTTGTGATCTTCTCCTCTCTAAGGTATCAAGTATATGTCTTAAGTTTTAGTATTTCCTTGAGGCTCTATTTTCTCCGTATTGGCCTCTGTTATCTCAAAATTGGTGTATTTTTGTGATAAATCAGATCTATCTAGCACAAAGTTTATGACATTTTCTTGTGATTTGTTGCTTAAAGGCTTCGTTGTTACGTCTATCAAGTTAATAGGTGAGAATTATTTGTTATGGTCTTAAGTCTTTGAAACATTTTTTGATGGTCATTGAAAAATACGCCATATCACTACCTCTGCACCTGATGCCACGGATGTGACATATGAAGAGATTTTATAGATGCCGAATAGTATGGATGAAGACATTGCTCGCTTAATAATGATGTTAAAGTCTGCAAAGAAGATCTAGGATACTTTTCATAGTACCTACGAAAATGAGAAGAATATTACCAGAGTTTGTGAGATATATGAGTAGTTATTTACACACAAATAGAGGGATTGCTTAGTTCAGGAGTTTTACAGAAGTGTGCTAGTTTCTTGTTGCAGATATTTTCAATATGAAAGAGTACACAGAGGAGTTAGTGGTGGCGATCTTCTTATTTGGTCTACAACTTGATCTAGTTAGTTAGATTCAAAGACAAATTCTTGATGTTGATTTAGTCCCTACTCTTCAATCGATCTTCTTCTGAGTGTTACGGGTTTCTACTAGTTCTTTAGCTCCTGTAATTGTTTCAGCAAGCGGTGATTGTGTCATCTACTAGAGGATGGGGCACTCGTGGACATGGTCATGATGTTCATAAGTGTGACTGTTGTGGACATAATAACCATACTTCAGATAGGTGCTGGGACAAGTTTGGGTGGCTTCCATTAGTTTATCTTGTATTCTTTAAGTCTTGCTTCAAATTCTACCCTTCCAATTGTGATGATTCCTTAAGTTGAGTATGACCAGTTTCTTCATATGCGAGCCACTTAGTTTACTTTGACTACATTTCATGTTATTACCTTAGGTACAAATGCATTGCTTGTGTAACATCTCGGACCAGACATGTTAACCTAAATCATAATATCATAAGCAAAATTACACTAATTACGGTAAAATTAAATAACTGTAACTAAGGTTCACCTTCAGGAAACAATGTGCGGCTAGGAGCTCCGACTCTGGCACCGGAACTCGACTGCACACGATCTACACTTGAAATCAAATAAAGCACGCGTGAGTGACATCTAAGTCACCTATTAGGCGTCCCAAACACGAAAATAATGAAATCCAGCAAAATTACTAAAAACACAACTTTTAGTTTATCAAACTTGATTTCTTTTCTTTTTTTTTCTTTGAAATTACTTGGAAATCTGTTCCCATGGCTGTACCCTTTCCAAAACTCATTTTTCCTTTTTCTTTTAAAATATCTAGAAATCATTTCTAAAACCATGTTCTTTCTTAAAACCCATCTTTCTTTTTATTGCTTGGGATTTCTTCCCAAGATCAAAACCACTTCCAAAACTCATATCTTGAGAAACCACATTTCCAACCAGATCCAGTCTAAAACACAATGCCTTTTGAGCTCAAAACCAAAATCATAAATATTGGTTGGTAACTGGTTAAAACACAATCATTATTTTATTCTAGGATTTTAGGACCATTCATAAGTCCAATCTTAGCCAAACCATATTTCTTTTCTTATTCATTTCCACGTTTTCTTTATTGATGTTACCTTGATCAGGGGTAATCAAGCACACAAGCAGTAGACGAGGACATCATTTTCCCTACCTCCCTGCACTACCGTGGTGAAATTCTCTATGCAGGATGCCACCGCTCCAGCTAACTGGCCTCAATCTCTTCCATATATGCTTGGGGATACGTCTTTATTGGACGTCCCATCGCTGATCGGAACAACTAGGTTCAATGATCCAGGCTCAGCCTACATTGTCGGTGACCCGAACAACTAGGTTTAATAAGCTAGGCTCAATTTACACCGCCACGAGTTCGGTGACCCGAACAACTAGGTTCAGCGACCTAGGCTCAGCCTACACCGTTTCAAGCTCGACAACCACAGTCGTTTCTGGCAACTGGTTTCATTGGAGCCTCATACTTCCACCACGTTGTTGACACCAACCCCTGTGGTTCCTTAACACATTATTAGTGTTTCATTTTCAAAACTCTTTAAGCTTTCCTTTTCAAAACCATTTCTATTTCCGTTCTTTTTCCTTGCAGGAATCTGTTTCCATGCAATACTTGACCATCTTCTAGGGTCCCAACTCAAACCATAAAAAAATCATGCTTTAAAAATCATAAATTAGGTCTCATGTCCAAAATTACTCGAAAGCCACACATTTATTCTCTTTTATTCAGTTTTAGGGCCTTAAACCCAAAACCATTCCCAAATACACTTATTTGGGTTTCATATTCCTTCATGTCATTTACATGGGAAAAACATCATTAACACATGCTTTACATACTTTTTAAACCATTTATCCTTCATTTTATATTCACATTTATATCTGTCAGGACTAGGGCAAAATCGACAGATCGAATTTCAGGTTCGGTATACCGAAAATTCTTGGTTTGGTACATCGAATATTTTCGGTATACCGAAAGTCCTTGTTTGGTTGATCGAGTGATTTCGATCTACTGAAACTAGGTATCTTGGCTTAATTTGTCAGGAATTCGGTATACTGAATTCAATTCAGCATTCCGAATTTCCCATAACTAGGACATTTCCCTGTTTTGGTCGACGAGATCGTCGAAAGTGGGAGCCTTTGTCGGATCCCTCAAACACACATCACAAAATACTAATAAATCATGAGGTGTAGACTCTTGAGTCTATTTCAAAATCCTTTAAACTATTCATGATTTCATTAGCTACACAATCCACACGAAAATCACAAAGGGATGAGACTCAAAAACGGCTACTGTAGCCTTCATCCCAAAATCTCGTATATCCTTACCAATTTTCATCATAATTGCATGATATCTATGTTTTCATGTTATTCAACTCATTCTCATCAATTTCATTATTTTTCTACGATTTTACATGTATTTTTCATCATTTTATGCATTTAAGTCATTTTCAAATAAACGCAGAATAGAGGGAAAGAAGGGGTCGCGTACCTCTCCGGTGAGCCTCCCCCCACTCCGGCGAATTCCTCTTGCCCCAGCAAAGCTTCCTCCACTAGTGGACTTAGGCGAACCACCTCCAACTTACACGTTGCTCCACCTCTCCTCCAACTCCACAGCTCACCCTTTCTCTTTCACTCGGTGCCTCCTTCCCTCAGCCTCCTTCCCTCTATATCTCTCTCTCCTCCTCACGTTGCGTCGGCTGCCCATCCCGTCGGAAGGGATGGGGTGACACGGGTCTGGGGAGTGGGGAAGAAAGGAGAGGAAGAGGATGAATGTCCGTGGGGGGAGAGAGAAAGAGAGAGAAAAAGAAGAAAAGACAAGCGTGTAAATCGAGGCGACTGTGCATCTCCAAATCGGACTTCATATTGGTCCCAAAGCACACAGTTGTAGCATACTACATTGTCTATATTCCTTTGCCTGTGCCAACACTGCGTCGCTACATGTCCCTTCTTGCCACAGACATGGTACGATCCCAACTGTGGACCACTGCTGGACCTTGCGTGGCTGAAATCTACACTCTCTTCCCTACCAGATGTAGGCTGTTGCTTCCGCTTCTTCCCAGAACTGCCAGAACTCCTTGAACTTGGCGCTCCAGTCATTGACAGTCGAGAAACGGAGGGTCAGGAGACGGAAGGTCGAGAGACAGACTTTCTCTCCTTTTCCTTCTTAGGATACTCCTCCTAGAACAGCTTACAATCATCCTCATAGCGGTTTGCAAGCTCAACAGCATCCACTAAGGTCTGGTTTCTGAAGCCAATAATTCTGGATCTCAGCACAGGATTCAGTCCTTCTACGAACTTCTTGGCTCTGTTCTTCTCAGAAATTACAGCCTAAGAGAACTACTTTAGCCGAAGGAAGGATGACTCATATTCAGCCACAGTCTGGCTTTCCTGCTTCAGGTTCCTGAATTCTTGGTCCAACTTGTTCCTCTCATGCTCAGGGAAAAACCTCTCATAGAACGTCTCTCGGAATTCCTCCTAAGAGATCATCAGCTGGTCTGCATTTGGAAATCTGGTCCGGTGCGCTATCCTTCACCACTGATCTGCAGCGCCCTTGAGCTGAAATGTCGCGATCCAGACCTACTTCTCCGCTGGACATTCGATTCCTTCTAGGATTTTCTCTACCTTTAGGAACCAAGCCTCACATTCCTTTAGTGTGCCATGCCCTTCAAAAGTCGACGCGTCAAGTTAGCAGAACTACTTAATCTATGGGTCTCCCTTCGCCTTATCCTGGCTGCTGCTGCTGAAGGATTGGGCAAAATCCCGCATCATCTCGCCAAACTCTCGTCTCATACCCCTCCATGCACTACTCTCTCTCGTCTCAGAGTCGGGTACAAGAGCCTTGCCACGACTGCGACCTCGGCGAGACATTTTCCTGCCAGCACAACAAAACACAACCACCAAAAACTCAGGTGCACGACTCTCCATTGTGTAGTCCTAGGGAGCCACTAGACTGGACATTACCAAGCTAGTGCACTAGGTGTAACCTTAGCTCTGATACCATTCTGTAACGCCTTAGACCCAACACGGTACTTAAATCATAGTATCATAAGTAAAATTACACTAATGACAGTAAAATTAAATAACTGTAACTAAGGCTCACCTCCAAGAAACAATGTACGGCTAGAAGCTTCGACTCCAGCACCGGAACTCGACTGCAAACGATCTGCAACTGAAATCAAATAAAGTACGCGTGAGTGACATCTAAGTCACCCAGTACGACACGAAAATAACGAAATCCAGCAAAATTACTAAAAACACAGCTTTTAGTTTATCAAACTAGATTTCTTTTCTTTTTTTTCTTTGAAATCATTTGGAAATCTGCTCCGAGGGCTATACCCTTTCCAAAACTCACTTTTCCTTTTTCTTTTAAAATATCTAGAAATCATTTCTAAAACCATATTCTTTCTTAAAAGCCATCTTTCTTTTTATTGCTTGCGATTTCTCAAGACCAAAACCACTTCCAAAATTCATATATTGAGAAACCACATTTTCAACCAGATCTAGTCTAAAACACAATGCCTCTCGAGCTCAAAACCAAAATTATAAATGCTGGTTGGTAACTGGTTAAAACACAATCATTATTTTATTCTAGGATTTTAGGACCATTCATAAGCCCAATCCTAGCCAAAACCACGTTTCTTTTCTTATTTCCACGTTTTCTTTATTGCTTCATCAGGGGTAATCAGGCACACAAGCAGTAGGCAAGGACATCATTTCCCCTACCTCCCTACACTACTGTGGTGAAACTCTCCGTGCAGGAGCCATCGCCCCAGCCAACCGGCTTCAATCTTTTCCATATATGTATGGGGATACGTCTTTATCTGATGTCCCATCGGTGACCCGAACAACTAGGTTAATGACCTAGGCTCAGCCTACACCATCGGTGACCCGAACAACAAGGTTCAATAAGCTAGGCTCAGCTTACACCGCCACGAGTTCGGTGACCCGAACAACTAGGTTCAAGGACCTAGGCTCAGCCTACACCGTCTCAAGCTCGGCAACCACAGTCATATCTGGCAACTGGTTTCATTAGAGCCTCATATTCCCACTACGTTGTCGACACCAACCCTTGTGGTTTCTTAACACATTATTAGTGTTTCATTTTCAAAACTCTTTAAGCTTTCCTTTTCAAAACCATTTCTATTTTCATTTTTTTTTTTTGTAGGAATCTGTTTCCATGCAATACTTGACCCTCTTCTAGGGTCTCAACTCAAACCATAAAAAAATTATGCTTTAAAAATCATAAATTGGATCTCATTTCCAAAATTACTCGAAAGCCACACATTTATTCTCTTTTATTCAGTTTTAGGGCCTTAAACTCAAAACCACTCCCAAATACACTTATTTGGGTTCCGTATTCCTACATGTCATTTACATGGGGAAAACATCATTAACACATGCTTTACATACCTTTTAAACCATTTATCCTTCATTTTATATTCACATTTATATATGTCAGGGCTAGGGCAAAATCGACAGACCGAATTCTAGATTCGGTTACTGAAAATCCCTGGTTCAGTACACCGAAAATCCTTGGTTCTACCGAAACTCCCTGTTTTGGTCGATCAAGTGATTTTGGTCTACTGAAACTAGGTATGTTGGCTTAATTTGTCAGAAATTTGGTATACCGAATTCAATTCGGCATTCCGAATTTCACACAACCAGGACATTTTCCTTTTTTGGTCGACGAAATCGTCGAAAGTGGGAGCCTCCGTCGGACCCCCCAAACACACATCACAAAATACTAATAAATTATGAGGTGTAGACCCTTGAGTCTACTTCAAAACCCCTTAAACCATTCGTGATTTCATTAGCTACACAATCCACAAGAAAATCACAAAGGAATGATATTCAAAAATTGCTACTGTAGCCTTCATCCCAAAATCTCGTATATCCTTACTAATTTCCATTCTAATCACATGATATCTATGTTTTTATGCTATTCAATTCATTCTCATGAATTCCACTATTTTCCTACGATTTTACATGTATATTTCATCATTTTCATGCATTTAATTTATTTTCAAATAAACGCAGAACAGAGGGAAAGAAGAGGTCGCGTACCTCTCTGGCGAGCCTCTCCCCCACTCCGGCGAATTCCCCCTGTCCCGGCGAAGCTTCCTCCACCAGTGGACCTCGGCGAGCTACCTCCAACTTGCGCGCTGCTCCACCTCT
Organism: Posidonia australis; assembly: GCA_024699735.1. Classification (NCBI taxonomy): domain Eukaryota; kingdom Viridiplantae; phylum Streptophyta; class Magnoliopsida; order Alismatales; family Posidoniaceae; genus Posidonia; species Posidonia australis. The sequence continues at coordinate 8,013 of JAMKQA010090627.1, forward strand.
CCTCCAGCTCCACAGCTCACCCTTTCTCCTTCACTCGGTGCTTCCTTCTTCCCTTAGCCTCCTTCCCTCTATATCTCCCTCTCCTCGTGTCGTGTCGGCTACCCATCCCGTCGGAATGGACGAGGTGACACGGGCCGGTGTTGTTGGTGGCATGGGTCGGGGGAGTGGGGAAGAAAGGAGAGGAAGAGGATGAATGTCTGTGGGGGGAGAGAGAAAGAGAGACGAAAAGAAGAAAAGAAAAAAGAAGAAAAGACAGGCGCGCAAACTGAGACAACTGTGCATCCCCAGATCGGACTCCACATTGGTCCCAAATCACACCAATGTGCACAGTAGGCCAACCAAATCCTCACAATCACAAGAAACAACAGATTATCCATTAATAAATCATTTATACAATATTACTATTAAAAATGGATAATCAGGCCTAGATGTCATAGCTTGCCTCTTGAGATAGTGATTGAATTATAGACTGAGGAGCCTCTTCCCATAGAACAGGTATCTGAGATTTGTTCACCTGTTTTTCCCAATTATTAGGCATTGGTTTTGTTTCTATAGTCGATGGTCGGACCTGCCTGATAGTTGTGGAGTAGTAGTTCATGTTTCTTCTCACATCACACATTAAAAAGTTCTTTTTGTTCCAAATTTTCCAGTTAATTTACTATCTATTAATGTTATTACCAAACAATTGTATTGTTTTATAACTTTCTATTCTTTCCATTGTACCTTTTAGAATCTGTAGAGGAAGAGGAGGATTGATTTAGGCTGTGAGCGAGGCAATGGTGTGTACTTGTTGGTTTGTGATGATATTTCACAAGGATTTGCTATGGTTGCTTCCACGATTGATTCTTCATTCTTATGCATTGTCGTTTAGGACATTCGTCTCTTCGTCATCGTCAGCAAGCCATTCCATGAGTATCATTGGAGTCATTTGTGTGTGAGTCGTGTTAGTTGGGTAAGCACCATCATGCTACCTATAAATGTCAGTCTTTGTTAGTGAGTGAAAGTCTTTTTGATTTAGTCCATTTTGACATTTAGGGACCTACTTGTGATTCATCTGTTTCGGGATATAAGTACCACATTGTTTTTTATGGATGATTTTTTTCGTATATGTTGGGTTTACCTCTTAAAGGATAGACAACATGTGTTCAATGTTATTCAAAATTATTTTTTAGAAATTATGAATCAATTTTTGTCTCGCCTAATGTTTTTCGCACTGACAATGCATTAAAGTTTTTACAAAGTGATTTTCAAAACTACTGCACTTACAAGGGAATTTTGCATCAAACCTTTTGTGTACATATTTCTCAACAAAATGATGTTAAACGCAAACATCGTCACATTTTAGATGTGAGTTGCACCATTATGGTTGAGAAGTATATCCCTAAGTATTAGTGGTATTATGCAATGCTCGTTGCAGTATACCTGATTAATCGAATGGCATCTGCTTCTCTTAGAGGGGAAATACTATTTCGAAGATTGTGTCCTTTCTAAGAACTGTTTGCTCTTCCTTCAAAGATATTTGGTTGTATTGCCTTTATCCAAAATTATACGCTTGGGTTTGATAAACATGCTCCTAGAATTCTCAAATGTATCTTTGTTGGATACTTAAGAACTAAAAAAGGATACATTGTTTTCACCTATCTACGCGTTGTTACATTGTTTTTGTGGATGTTACCTTTCTTGAGTCAAAATCCTACACAGATGTTGTTTTTGTTACTGAATGAATTCCTCTTCCTTGTCTTGTCACTCTGAGTCTCACATCATATGAGCAACCTGTGTAGATTGACCAGTAAGCCTTAAAGCCTTTATAGGTATATCATTGTTGTTAGCGACCAACTGTACCTTCGTCGGTCGACTTTGCTCCAACTCCAACGTCTAGAGATCTTCCTCACTCTAACCTTCCTATAGCTCTACGCTAAGGTAGTCGGTCCACTACAATGTATCCTCTCTCTAAATTTGTTACCTATGATAGACTTTACCCTTTGTAACACTCCGCTACCTAGGGTGCCATAGATGTAATATTAAGTTAAGTCTAAGTCTGCTAAATTAAATATAAAATTAAGTAAATACTGACTACTACCCAGACCTATGTGTGGCTAATGGCTCTCAAAAATTCAATGCATCGAAACTAGTTGCATTCCAACTATACACCTAAAAAACAAACAATTAAAACGCATGAGTGACTTCTAAATCACTGAGTACGTATTTCAACAATAACAGTGGAAAACCAATTATAATCGCTAAACTAGTTCTTAAGACAAAACTTTGGTTATTTATTATGTAAAGTTTATCTGGCTAAAATTCTGGAAAATTCTTTTTTGAAAAATCTTGTCAAAATATGCTCTTTTAAAACTTTTCTTTCTCTTAATTTTATGAAAACCATGTTCTATTCTATGTTTCTGGGAAACTGCTCTAAGACTAGGTTTCAGTCTAAATCTTAAATGTTCACTAAATACAAAAGTCTAGCTGGAACTATTCCTAAAATATTGATCTCATTTTGGCTAGAATCTGGTTAAAACATAGAAGTCAAAATCAAGTTCAATTCTAGCCTCAAACTGAATCTGAATCTGAAATTTGAAAATCTCTTTTCTGGTGTCACCTTGATTAGGGGTGATCTCGCTACAAATGGAGAAAGAGACACCAACCTCAATCTTCTACATTGTTACTGTGAAAATCCCCGTGTAGGGCTTACCATTGTTTCGGTCGACGGACTTCATTATTTCTTTTCTCTTTTCTATTCTCATTGCACGGGGATACGCCTCCTCATGACGTCTCTCTAATTTGTTTTGGCGTTGCAAGTTTCAGTGACTTTGTTTGGCCTATCACGAGTTCTTGAGTTATCCTACCTAGCCTAATGCGATTTCTCGAGCTACCTCACCTAGTCTAACTAACACTACTTGCCTGATTGTGCACACGGCTTAGCCAGCACTAGTTCTTTGGCTTCTAGTTTTTTTCACCTGAGGTCAACTCAAAACTCTGAAATTTTTTTCCTAAAACATGCTTTTCTTTTTCTTTTTTTAAACTCTTTTCTGAAACTTTTCTATTGTAGAAATTTTTCTGTAAACTATTCTTTTATTCTAAAATATCTTTTCTATAAATCTTTGAAAAATTCTCACTAACAATATGCCAAAAAAAACACATAATCAGGCATTCAAGAAACTTCTTGCAAAAATCTCAGAGATTAACTAAGGAGTTTGATTCGATAGACTGAAATATTTTGGTATGTCGAAATGCCCCAAAACGACAAACAGTCCAAGGCTCTGATTTGGTAGACTGAATTTCATTTGGTATATCGAAAATATCTGATTTGACATAGTAGACGATTTCAGTATGTCGATTTGGTCGATATTGATAAATTTGATATGGATTCGGTAGACCGAACTTTGTTCGGTATGTTGAAATAAACGACTGACTGTTTTGATCAAAACTCATCGGATTTGAGGCCTCCGATGGACCCTTCTTCGGCACACTATAAATCTTGCATAAAACATAAATACTAGCATACCAAGTCTACCTCTATTTGAGACAAGTTTCAGAAAAACCATAGCATGTTTCTCAAGATATAAGAATCACAAAGTATGAAACTCATTCTTAGCTATTGTAGTATAAGTCTCGAAAATTTAACTTAAATGCCTGTAAAATCATGGAAAAATCACTAGATCAATATATATCCATGAGTCAACCACAGTCTACTCATTTTCATGCATTTCATGCTTGATTATGGCATAATGGAAAGAATGAGACATTAAACATAGGAAGGGGAATGAGGAAGAGGAACATGTACAAAGGGTGATTTCCGACTATCCCTTCTTCCTTTGGCAAACTTCCCACCTCCCTTGGTGCGTTATGGAGCTCACGACCCCTCCTCGAGCCTCTAGAACCCCTCGCATCCTCTCAATTCTTCTTTAGCGCCCCCACTCTCCCCTGCTTTTCCAGCCTTCCTACTCTCCCGGTCGTCCATTTTTCACCCTCCTCTTTGCCCTATTTATCGCCTCCGCCCCTCGTTGTCTTCCTCCTGCCACCAGCCGCCTTCTGTCGCCTTAATGCTCAGATGGAGTCATAGGGCATGAGGTGGAAGGTAGGAGAGTGGTAGAAGTATGGTTCCGCGGGCGGGGGGGGGGGGGCGGGGGGGGGGGC
>JAMKQA010090630.1:0-11537 GCA_024699735.1 Posidonia australis
TGCAATGTTAGGAAACAGGTTTTCTTTAGGTTTTGTTGTGCTTGCTTGTAGTTGTGTGTTTTGGGAGCGCGTACTGGGTGACTTAGATGTCACTCACGTGTGCTGTGTGTTTTCAGGTGCAGACCACGTGCAGCCAGGTTCCGGTGCAGGAATTGGAGCTTCTAGCCGCGCATCGAGATCCTAGAGGTGAGCTTTAGTTACAGTCCTTTTGTTCTGTAATTTGTGTAATTAGGCTTGTGATACTGTGTTTTGGTAACGTGCCCGGGTTTGGGGCGTTACAACAACAATGAGATCTACCGCATCCCTTCAACTCTCAGAATTGCTAGCGACGTTGAGAACTGAGTAAGAGATTATGATTAGTCGCTAGAAGGAAGAGATAAATCTAGAAGAAGCTAATATTGCACATTGAAAAGTCAAGAAAAACAATGACCAGAACATAAGGACTGAACCGAATAGGACACAGTTCAAAAACCAACCACAATCAAATAAGCTACGGGGGTTTTGCCATCTATGTGGTCATTTTGGCCACTATAAAGCAAATTGTCTAAACAAAGACGAAAAAAAAGGTAAGGCACCGAAACAGAAAGGCAACAAGAGAGTCTTCATTGACGTAGTGGAATGCAATAATGTTGTTGCGTCATGCTCAGATGATTGGTGAATAGATTCTGTTGCTACCAGTCACACTGTATAACAAAAAAAGGGCTATAATCCTTCAATGAATACAAATTTGATGAGCAACGCATCTATATGGAAAACAATACATATCTATATGTGGAAGACATTGGTTTTTACCACTTGGATTTGTAAAACAGCATTATGATCTCGAAAGATATTTTCTATGCACTTGGTATAAGGCGCATTAATCTTATTTCTGTATTTGCACTCATAAAGAATGGCTTGGAAGTTTACTTTTATTAACTGTGTATCTATTGAAAAAGACAAGAAAGTACTTGTCATGGGAGTGTTTGTTCTAGAATAAAATTTGTTTTGTGTTTTTGTAATAGATAATGAAATAAATAATGTTGATAACATTTTTGATTATTCTTTATGTTTATTGTTTGATTGTGATTTATGACATACTAGATTAGTTCATCTTGAAATATCTAAAATGGAACAAATGGTGAAATTGAACCTTCTCCCAAATATTAATAAGATAGAATTAACCCCATGTTAATGTTACTTAGTTGGAAAAATAACTAAGAAACCATTTAGTATTGGACATAGGGAAAAAGAATTATTAGCCTTGATACATTTAGATGTATGTGATCCACTTAGTGTGAAAACATACAACAATAATGAATATTTTATAACATTCATAGATGATTATTCTAGAATACAAGTCAAAAGAATTTGAATTATATTGTTAAGAGTATAGAATAAAGAGGCATATTACTATGCCATACATACATACGTTACAACAAAATGATGTGGTAGAACGGAAAAATAAAACTTTAATGAATCTGTTAGGTGTATGTTGTCGTATTAATGTTTTCCAAAAGAATTTTTGGGAAGAGGCATTACTCGCTATAAATTACACTTTGAATATAATACCTACTAAATCTGTCAGAGGAACTCCTTACGAGTTATGGAATGGAAGAAAACCTAATATTAATCATTTAAGAAAATTGGGTTCAATAGTTCATGTACTCATTCCAAGTCAACTCAGAGACAAATTAGATTTTAAAACATTAAAGTGCAGATTTATAGGATATTGTGATAAATCATTAGGATAGAAATTTTTCATATTAAAAAAAGGAATTATTGAGTATAGAGATGCTACATTTCTAGAAAACCTAGAGGAAGAAGAGCATACTTAAGATAAAGATGAACCATTATCTGTAATTGGAAATGATTACTTTAATGGTATTCAAGGAAATGATATAGAAAATGAAGATCAACCAAATATAGAAAATATAAATGAACCCACGGAAATAGTAGAGACCAAAATGATCAGTACAACCAACCCAATATGGAAAATAATGATGAGCTTATAAATGAACCACCTATTGTTCTTAGCAATAAAAGAATAAGAACTCAATTTTCATGGATGAATGATTATCATTTGTACTTCTGTGAACCATCATATTTCTTAATAGATATCGATCAAGAAAATCATATGGAACCCAATACATATTGTGATGTGATTTAATCATTTGAGAAGGATTTGTGGCTCGAAGCCATGAATGATGAAATTGATTTCATGAGAAGGAATAATGTTTGAGAATTGTGTGATTTACCTGAAGAAAAAAAGGCTAGAGCATACAAATAGGTAGTCAAGAAGAAACTAAGGGTAGATGAGTCAATTGACAAGTTCAATGCTTAATTGGTAGCTAAAAATTATACACTGAAGGAAGGAATTGACTTCCAAGAAATATATTCTCTAGTAACAAAGTTTGCATCTATTAGAATCATATTATCAATTGTAGTACATTTAGATTAGGAATTACATCAAATAGATGTTAAGACTGTATTTCTTAATAGAGAATTGCAAAAAGATATATACATGTATCAGTCTGAGGGTTTTCAGGTGGAAGGAAATAAGGGAAAAGTGTGTAAATTGAATAAATCAATATATGAATTAAAACAATCTTCTAGACAATAGTATCTCAAATTTCACAATATGATTATTCAAATGGATTTTATTTCAAACAGATTAGACAATTATGTGTATGTCATGAAAAGTGGAAGTAGTTTTATAATATTATTTTTATATGTAGATTATATTTTACTTGCTACAAATGACATGGAATTGTCGAATAAAGTTAAAATTGAACTTAATGATAAATTTAAGATGAAAAACCTGGGAGAAGTATATTATGTCCTTGAAGTATAGATCTTTAGGGATCGAAAGTCTAAAATGTTAAGTATAACTTAATTAGAAAAAGTATTTATACTTAGTACTTTAAAGATTTTGAATGCAAAATTATCCCTTTGCACCTACACCACATGTGTATGGAAAAATACTGAATAAAAGTCAATGTTCTGGAAAGGAACATAAATCTACGAAAATACTATATGCACAAGCGATTGGAAGTTTAATGTCTATTATGTTATGCACTAGATCAAATTTATCATATTCAGTGAGCTTGGTTAGCAAATATCAAAGTAATCCTAGACTAGTACATTAAGAAGTTATTAAAAGGATTATAAAATATATCAAGGACACGTTGCAACATAAACTAGCATACCAAGCAAAAATGTTAGAAGTATTAGGTTATTTTGATGTAGACTTTAGAGATGATAAAGATGATAGAAAGTTCACATTTGGATACTTGTTCATTTTTTATGGTGGTACTGTCTCATGGGGAAGTAAAAAGCAAGGCTGTGTTGCTAAATATACACAAGAAAATAGAATACATTGTATGTAGTATAGCCCCACACATGTTGTTTGAATTAAAAAAAAATTGAATGATTTGTTTCTTAATTTGATAAATAGACCAGTCGGAATATATTATGATAATCAAGCAGTAATTAGTCTCATAAGTTGTGGTGCTAATAGTTCATGAGGAAAGTACATTAAGATACATTATCACTACATTCTTAATATTATAAAGAATGAGGAAATAAAGGTGAGTTATATTCCCATCTTGGATATAATTGTTGATTCAATGATAAAAATAATTCTAATAGAGAAATTTATCAAGCATGTAGGTTTGATGGAATTAATGAACATTTTCATGGATAATAGAGATGGAACACATTCTTATAAATATTAGGATTGGAAATTGAAAAAACTTATATATTCCATGAATGATGAGAGTATGTAAGGAAGATGTTGAATGTGGTCAATGAAGACCACGTATGTTACACCAAGGGTAGGAATAAATTCCTCCCTTAATTTTCGAAGGTGGTTATGGCAGAGGAATGTGAGAAGGTTTCTTGCATCCTTTATAAATGGAGATTCGTCTCTTGTTTTGGATGATTTTGACACAATAAAAAATCTTCCCTATATCCTAGAATCCAAATCTCTACTAAAATCTATTGTGTAAACTAGATCATGCCATCAAAAACAACCCCACACCATGCCATGAGACACAATAACCCTGCACCAGCTTTTATAGAATTTGCGTTTATTGTATATTTTCATGTTACAAAAGCTTCAAAAGTTGTGTTCTAATACCTCATTTGGGAAAAAATGTAGATTAGCAGTTACGAAATGCAGATCAATATCTGCAGAAAGTGACTGTTGCGGGGAGGAACTCGGTCCGGATGCCTCCCCCTTTCTCCGCCTCCTACCCCTCCTCCGCTGACGCCCCCTCCACGCCCTCCTTCTCCCTTCCTCGCCGACGCTACAGCGAGATCCTGCAGCAACCCAGCGACCCTCCTCGTCGAAGCTACTGCACCCTCCAGGCGTGGCCTTGGAAGCACATCTGGCGGCTGTTGCAGGGAGGAACTCGGTTGGGAGTGAGGGGGTAGAAAAGGTCGGGAGTGAGGAACTCGAGGACTTGATTTGGGATCTCTCTTTCGTCAGGGAGCTGCCCGGGGATGCCAGGACGGATACGATTCCTAGGGAGGTATTTTCTGTGGTTTCAAGATTTCTTGGTTTCAGATCTGCCTCTCGTAGATCTGCCTCTCCCCTTTCTACCTCTCAGATCTGTCTCTCCCTCTTCTTCCTCTCAGATCTGCCTCTCCCTTCTTCTACCTCTCAGATCTGTCTCTCGCAGATCTGCCTCTTCCTCTTTCTTCCTCTCAGATCTGACTCTCTCCCCTTCTTCCTCTCAGATCTGCCTCTCCCCCTTCTACCTCTCAGATCTGCCTCTCGCAAATCTGCCTCTCCCCCTTTCTACCTCTCAGATCTACCTCTTGCAGATCTGCTTCTCCCTCTTTCTACCTCTCTGATCTGCCTCTCGCAGATCTGCCTCTCCCTCCTTCTTTCCTCAGTCCGATCGAACGACGCCTTCTAGTAGATCTACGTCTAGCAGATCTACGCGAACATTGTTTCTGTTCCGACGACTCTATTTCAGGGTTCGTCGATTGGTGTGCAGGTTTTGAAAAATTGGGATTCTGCAATCTATTACTTCTTTTCAGCATAAACACTACATGGTCATCTGATGCCAGGATTTTTCGTCTAATTAATAAGCCTGTTTTTGTTATTATTTCTGATTTAATTGGGCTAATGGAGTTTTGGTTAGAATCTCTTCTACCAGGTTTTGAAAAGGAGGACTTGAGGAGCTCTGTGGCCTCTATGAAGGCTGTCTAGGCAGAAAACTTCTCTGCCTCTTCTGATGCTCCCCCACCTCTGTTGACTCCATTATCCCGTCTTCTGCTGCTGTCTCTGTTGCTGAAGCGATGGAGCAGTAGTTTGTCTCTTATTTTTTTCAGCAGAACATTATTGCCAGCTTGCTGGTGGCATGTAATATTGGCAAGAACATTGCCTATTTTTGTGGCTGTTCTTTGAACCCCCTATTTTCTGAGGATTAAAATCTAATATATAAATACTTCCCATTTGCCAAAAAAAAAAAAAAAAACCTTATTTGGAATAATTTCGGAGTGTTTTAAGTTTCTGTTAGAATTGACACTCTAAAATTTGATAAGAAATTAAACCAAACACACCCCAATTTAGCTTATGTTGCGACAGAGTATATATAAACCGTCGTGTACGTACTTAATCTAAAAATACGTTAGTGATCTCCTCCCCCATCCATCTCTCCGTCTATTCCTTTAATGAACCTTTTCCAGATCCAAATTCAAGTGCCAATCACAAGGCGCACATGGTGGGATGGTGGCCTTAGCCCTTAGATTCCTTGGGATGTCTTGATGTCGGGGACAAGTATTAAGTATATCCATGAAGCCCCACAAGTACTGCTTTAGTTTTTACTCCACTACAGTTATTTTCGTTTAAGTTTACTCGTGATTATGAACTTTTTCCGTTACTTCCGAGACTCCAACTCCGACTGTCGATTTCAAATTTTCAAGCAAGCGATTGTGAGAGGACCTATTGTGTCATTTCAAAGTCGTTTGGTATCGTACAAACATTGAGATAAATAATGTATAATTTAATATAAGATTTGAATTACATGATTTCCAGCAACAGCATAACCTAAGTACCAACCGAGAGCTAGCTACGTGGCACGTGCATTGCTCCTGCAAAGCATCTCCAACATCGACTCGTAGAAGAAGCACATGAAAAGGCTTGCGTTAGTGTATATGGTACATTGCCAGTGGCCACCCATATGACCTGGCGTTCAGAATAATCCGCAAGGACCCGGGGACACTCCCTTGCTGTACCATGTGCAAATATACGTGTTGTCTCTAGATCCACATGCTTATATACGTACCTATGCATTTACGCAATCCGGACTGGCAAAATAAATATTATGACAGTAGAGGAAACAAAAGCAAGAACACTGAACACATACATGAGAGAAAGAGAGAGAGAGAGAGAGAGAGCTTCTTTTCTTCAAATGTTTAATTGCAGTACTCATGGGTCGGTAAAGTTGGTTCCAAATATGTTTTTGGTTTACATTATTGATCGGCATTGATGCTGATAGAGCTGAGCAATTTAGTACGTGGATTCCTGACAGGAAAAATTCTTTCTTATCGCATCATTCCGGATCTAGTCATGGGCCCTGAGCTTTTGCTTCACCTGTATCCACGAAAGATACTGCTTTATCTAAAGCTGTGAAATTTCATATTTCTGCACGAGTTAAGTTCAGTTTACTGATTGACATGCATGATGCCTGTGTGCGTGTGGGCCACGAGGATGCAAAATATATAGCTGACAAAGTTGTGTAGTGATCGGAGGGTGTGGGGGGCCCATAAACAGAAGCAAATGCGTAGCCGATAATTGGGATGGGAGAGGACCTGAAAGTCGGTCCATGGGTGAGAAATAGGGTTACGTTGATATAGATCCGGATATTTGGATTGTATTTGAATTTTCTTCAAATACATGATTTTTTTTCTTCAAATAAAACTTTAACCACTGTACTAATGATATATACATAATAAAAGTATATATCTAAAATATTTATTATCTTATTATTATCTTATTATAATAATATAAAGTAAATTTATTATCAAATAATTATAATTATAATAAATAATGATTATTTAAAAATATATATATATTAATTTATTTATAAACTAAAAACCTATTTATAAATATTTCTGTTCATTTTATCACTCATTCACTTGAGATTTGATTATTATTTTTCTCGTATTTCTTCTTGAAAATGAAAATAAATTCATATGGACTTCATTTGCCTCACTTCTAGTCCTTGTAGATGTATTACTTATGAGACATTTTTTGTGATTATATTTTATCAAATTGACATTTACTTGCAAATCTATAGTTTATAAATTACTATATCGATATTTCATCAGGTTTATCTTGTGAATCTAGTTATTCCATTTATATTCATTTCTTTACATATCCTAATTTAATTTGTATTGTTTTCTTTCGTATTCGATATTCAACGAATATTTGAAAAACATTCGTTTCTAGATTTCTCTTCATATGATTTTTAATTTTCATATTCATATCTATATTAAAAAAATTTAAACATATCTGAATATGATAATCGGTATATCTAATATGTATTCAATCCGTTTGCATCTTCAGCGCGAGGTGAAGAAATGAAGCACAGCCAATCGGTATATCTAATATTTATTCAATCCGTTTGCATCTTCAGCGCGAGGTGAAGAAATGAAGCACAGCCAATCGGTATATCTAATAATTTTTGGTCCCTGGGAAGATCTTCACTTGCCAATCAATCGTCATGCTGAGGATCCCAGTATTAGGGTACTGCACCAGTAACTTGTGGTGGGATGAGAGACACAAGGACAAAGTTATTGCATTTTTTGGGCGATTGTGCGAGGGCATGCATTTTCTCTCTCTGTAATAATGGAGAGATCTTTATAAATAAATATATGTATGATCTTGACCTGTAACTATAACTATAAGAATATCCAGATAGCTTATGGTTAGGGGGGCATGTGAATGATTCAGATTCTTTTCACAAGGATGCATGATTAAAGACAACAAATATCTCGATATACATATGACCTCTCACGTACAAGGCTGTGCTTGAAAAAGACGAAAAGAAGTTGTTTTTCTAATTCAATGTAATTTATTTTTTCGGAGTTTCCCCATCTTTTATCTCTTCCTTGCAACACAGAGTCACTGAAATAATTGTATTTTTAGAAGAATTTGTAAAGATTTTAATATATGTATAAATAAAATTATTTCTCTTATTCATAGTTGGATAGATGTTATGACGTCCTCTGTTCTATCACTTCCTTCTAGTAAACTCGCGAAACCGAACTTACTACCACTAGCTTATCTACCTACAGGGAGGTAGATTCATTTCAACCCTGTTTTGTTCCAGTGGATGATCATTACTACTTTATCTGATGGCCTGTGTTAGTCGATAATTTTTTTTGATTTGACAGTTCTATTTTAGAGGACTGTATTAAACAATCAATATTATACTATTTTGTTTTCCCTAAGTTTATTTAACCGAAGAACTTATATATCATAACTTATCATTACAAAAAAAAAAAAAAAAACACACACAGTGACACTGAACAGCCCTTGTGTGCAGTGCTCACCGTCAGATGTCAAATGACAAACAACATGATAGATAGTGCCGGACTGTTGGAGACGCTTGCTATTTCTATCAACCATCGCTATTGGAGAAATAACTATGGTAAACTAGCGAAAGTTGGGGCCTACCTTGTAGTTATGTGTTACTCTTGCATGAGATCACTAGGTTTTGTGCTTTTCGCTTTGCTGTCTTTGCACAAATTTTCTTTACTTTCTCGTGTTAGTTTGTGTGGTTCATTTTGTTTATGTACATCACTTAGGTTTTTATCTGAGATTCGAGATCCAAAACGGCTTTTGTGTATCAATTGGTACTCAAGAGGTTACATGCATAATGGCAATGCATGAAATTCATATGGAAAATGGAGGGAACAAGCTCGATTATAATTAACTCTATGAGCTAGAACAAACATATATATTATGGTTAGATGATCCGAATACCTTACAAATTGTAGACTAATGTTGCATGAAAGCTCTAAAACTAACCAATAGTGGTGGCTAGCAAGGAAAGAAAATAATTTTTTTCTGGTCTCCATAATGTGGTATACGTAGTAGTGTGTATTAAAGATTTCCGCTCTACCTCTAAGATGTTATCAGAAGATAAGAATAAGATTGGTGTAATGGTTTTCCACATTCTGAATTGTAAGCTTACTAGTCTTTAAATAGACTTCATTATGAGAATTAGGATTTACAATGATAGGTATAGATTTCCTATGCTATCAACATTGATTACAAATATTTACATTTAAATAAAGTAGTATATTAAGATGGCTTATCACACCCCCAAGCTTAGCTGTGACTCACAAATAGTAAGCTTAGAACAAAGGTTTTGAAAACATACTACTCAAAGGTTTAGTAAGAGTATTAGTGATTTGATAAGTACAACTAATAAACCTGACATCCAATTGTTGACACGCAACCTTCTCGTGGACAAAGCAGAAATCGACCTTATTATGCTTTGATCTAGCATGGAAGAAAGGATTAGTTGTGAAATACATTGTACCAAGGTTATCACATCATAAGATTGGATGTTGTTCTTGAGGAATCCGTAGCTCATGAAGAATCTTTGAGAGCCAAGACAATTCACATGTAGAATTAGCAACACTGCGACATTAAGATTTCATGCTTGATCGAGCTATTGTCGATTGCTTGCTAGATGACTAGGACAACAAATGAGAATCCATGTAAATGTAGTATCCTCCATGTGAACGACGATCATCACGATCACTTGCCTAATTAGTGTCAGAATAAGCATGAAGTCAAAAATTGGTGCAACGAGGTGCATGAAGACCAAAGTTCAGTGTGGATTTGAGAGAGCAAAGAATTCATTTCACTGCAATGAGATGATCAGTCATAGGAGATGCCATTAATTGACACACCTTATTTATAGCAAAGGTGATGTCCAAACAAGTAATAGCAAGGTATTGCAATGCTCCTACTTGACTCTGGTATGACGTTGGATCATTAAGTAGAGTTTTGTTAGTGGAAGAGAGATAACATGTTGAAGCCATGGGTGTATTACACAAACGAATACCATTAATTAATTTGTGCTTGAACAAAAGGTCCAGAAGATATTTTTGTTAGGACAGATGTAACCCATATGACAGATGTTGGAGTGTCATCGACTCCAAGGAAATAATGGAGAGGACCTAAGTCCCTAACAACAAGGATCTTTGCCTTGGATGTAATAGCTAATGATATTGCCAATGAAGAAGAGTCACCAATAATTATATCGATGGAGAAGATCTTTCCCAAGGAAGATAGAACTAGTCGAAGAGTGTTTATAGAAGAGAGAACCATCATTGTGAGAATCAACAAAAATAGTAGAAAGAAAATAGTCCCATAGACAATTAAACCAGGCTCTAGGTGCCTATTTGAGTCTACAAAGTGACTGATGCAAGCAGAAAAAATGAGTAGGATGATTTGTATCGACAAAACTAGGAGGTTGTGACATGTATACTTCCTCTTTTAGGGTCTCAAACAAGAGAAGTATTGCTAATTTCAAGTTGTCTGATACACCATTGATTGGAGACAATAAATGGCAAAATTGTCCGAATAATGACTGGTTTAATAACCGAGTTGAATGTTTCCATATAATTGAAACCATGTTGTTGGGTGTAACCCTTTGCTACTAAATGAACTTTATAGCGTGAAATGGTGCCATTTGCATTTCGTTTGAGTTTATAAACCCATTGACAAGCAATGATGTTTTTATGCAGAGGAGAAACAACTAAGGACCATGTACCATTATGCAACAAAGCATTGTACTCATCTATCATGGCCGCCCTCCAATTCTTATCTTTGGTAGCTATGGAATAACATGTGGGCTCTTTGAGACAATCAAAAGTGGCAGTAAGAGCATTGCAAGAATTTGGCTTTCGAATTTCATGTGACACCCTTGTAATCATGTTAGGAGTACGAGTGATAATCACATAATTCTTGCATATGTTATTCTCATTCATGTTTATAAATAATGCTTCTCGAGAGTGTTTAATATAATTTTTGCAGGAACTAGATAGTTAGGTAAAGGAATGAAGATAAAGGAAGAAAAGAGAAAATTTGGATACAAATTCTAAAAATTAAGTTATCAATAGATATGAGATAACATGTCAAAAAATTTCGTCCTCGAAATTCAGCTCTAACAAAACAAGTAGGGGTACTGTCTCTGGATGTCCATCTCGCGTTCCCAGGTAGCCTCCTCCGTACCATGGTGTTGCCACTAAACTAACACTAATGGAATCACTCTATTCCTGAGGACTTGCTCTTTCCTGTCTAGTATCTGAACTGCATCATTAACCATAGTCAAGTCCTCCCGCAGTTCCTCTGGCTGCACTGGTATCACCTAGGACGCATCGACCAAACACTTCCTCAACATCGACACATGGAAGGTGTTGTGCACACCCGCCAACTCTGGAGGCAGATCTAGTCTGTAAGCCACCTCACCAACCCTCTTGGTAATCTGATACGGTCCGATATATCTAGGGCTCAACTTGCC
>JAMKQA010090631.1:0-11589 GCA_024699735.1 Posidonia australis
CTATTACGTACGAGGAAGGTGTTAGGCACCCTCGTACGCCCGATAAATCGGCCTTCTATTGGTTTCTCTTTTGCTTATGGAATATCGGCTTTGCAGCCTTTTGCTGTACGCCCGAGGACGATATGCCATGCCATGCTTATGTGTGGTGTCTAAAATATAGATGTATGATGTGTAAGGGTGTGTCCTAATGCTTAGAAA
Organism: Posidonia australis; assembly: GCA_024699735.1. Lineage (NCBI taxonomy): Eukaryota > Viridiplantae > Streptophyta > Magnoliopsida > Alismatales > Posidoniaceae > Posidonia > Posidonia australis. The sequence continues at coordinate 199 of JAMKQA010090631.1, forward strand.
TATCGCTCGTATGCCGGGCCAAGTGTTGATGTAATGATATTGCATAATAAGATCAAAGATCTAATATCTTGAGCGATTTATCATCCTTGCTTACTATATGCTTAATGCAATCTAGAATGCAGGAAAACTGCTAAAAACAAATGTGTGCCTTCCTAATGCATCAAGGAAGAAAACCAAAGGAAAACCCAAAAGTAAATCGGGTCAAGAAAGCAAGTAAAAACATGTGAAAGCCTGCTGTGTGCTAGTGAAAACGGGCCACTGCGCCTGTTTGGTGCACCAGACTAGTGCTCCAGTCTGGTACGCCATCTATGTGCGTCTAGGTGGGCCAGGAAGATGTGCTAAGGGAAAAAAACAGAAAGCCACACAAAACCCAAACATCAGAGGGTGCACTCTGGAAAAGTTCGCAGTAGAATCATTCTGTAAAACTCAGAAAAAACCATGCATTACAAGTGCAAGAAATGCAAATGCAATGACCTTGAGCTCAAGGGCAGGTAGCCTCACACAAGGTCTCACCTATTTGAACTAGATGATGAATGCACGATTCAGTCAGACCACCGATCATGGGGCAATGCACATGGTTCTCCACAAAGGAGTAAGGTGCAATCGACCTACCAGACTCAGCCTAGAACTGAATATAAAAATAGAGAAAACAATCGGAAAGCAATCCGATCAAAACTGCAAATCATGCAGGTGTTATCATGGTACATCAGAGAATCAGTCATAAAATAAACAAGCTCAAAACCCTGGGATAAAATCATGCAAACAATGGTGCAATGCAAGCGTTCCGCTCTCTGACCAGTCTGGTGCACCTACTTGGTGCGTCAGAGTGATGCGCTGGATGGGTGCGCCCCAGAGAATCTGGATCAGACTGCAATCTGATCCAGAGTCCATCCCAGCAAAGAGATAGGAAATGCATGCTAATGCAGATGGGTTCATGCCATTATAAAAAACTGAAAACATGATGGGGATGCATATGATCGAGAGTCATTATGTAAATCATGCATTCAAAACCAAAACAAGTTGATGGGATCATGTATGAGAACATGCAAAATATCTTGGAATAAACATGATCTGGATAACGCCAATCAGAACATATGTAAATGATGATCATAAGCAAATTTCTATGTGCAAGAACATATAAGTGCATGGCAAGATGCTATGTGCAAGAAAATGATAAAAGGAGATAACTCATGTAGATTTTACACTAGAAACAAATGTATGGATTAGCATAGAGATTATTTTGCATAGAGAGCAAGCATGTTTATCATAAGACTTTACAAAAAAACATGGAATAAATCAGTCCATATGCATGATTTTCGAGCATGTTAATTTTATCATGTTTCTGAAGTGAGATTCAAAAGGGAAAGAGGAGGTAGCAAGCCTACCTCTCAAGATGATCCTTCTTGATATATCAGAAACAAAAAGATCCTTGTTGCTTTGGAAGGACCAAGGAGGCTTTAGGACGCAAAGGAGTGCTCCAGAGAACGAAACTCGTGTAGGAAGCTGGCTCAGAACAAAAAATGGTTGAATTCAGGATTTCTAACCTCTCCCTATGGTTGCCTATGGGTGTCCTTATATAGGATTCTCTCATGGGTAACTCATGGCAATGGGGAGAGCCTCGTAGAAGAAAAGCCTGGAAGATTCCATGGCATATTCGTTGCTAGAGATAACAACCTTGGGAGGTGGAAAGCCAGCAGCCCGCAGCCTGCGAAGTGGTGTGCGCCAGGGATGTGCGCCACCTATGTGTGCTAGGGAAGTGTGCTAGCTAAGTGTGCTAGGTAAGTGTGCTAGGGAAGTGCGCTAGCTAGGTGTGCTAGGTAAGTGTGTTAGCTAAGTGCTCTCCCCTACTGGTCTGGTTTTTCTAATTGGGCTGCAGGCTTGCTATGGGTTTGGGTTGGTTCAAGGATCAATCACATCCAAAGCAACAATTGGAGCCTTATCAATGAGTCACCTCAAAATCGGGGTGTCTACACATGTATTTTACTTGATTTTGATTTTAATTAGGATTTTTACTTAATTAATTTGGATTTTAAATGGTTTAAATGAATTTTATTTGGTTTTGATTTTTAATTATGGATTCTTTCTTTGATTAAGTCAGAGTGGGCTTGTGTGGGGCTAAATGGGCTTGTGTGGGCTTAAGTGGGTTTGTGGGTTTAGGTTGAGCTAGGGTTTAGGTGGAGTTAGGGTTTTAGTGGTCGTAACTAGAGCACCTTTCTAGAGGAGTCTACTACCAAGCCACTGCAAAATCGGAGTGTCTACAGATGCCCCTCCTTGAGCGAAGTCGATGGGACATAGATCGATGCTCAAGGTTGACAAGACACCCTGCCTGAGTCTGTGGGAGAGTGGCACTTGCTGTGGGGCCGTGAATCACTTATTCGATGGATGCATCGAAAGTCACAACTCGTGGCCTATGTATGATGCTGATGTAAGGGTTGACCCAGATGCCGGATGATGCATGAAGACGATGCTGCTGACGAGTGGGTAGCCCATCAGCCCATGAAGGGGAGCACGAGGGATTTCTCGACTCATGCCAAGGGATGCCCGGACAAGACTATCGGGCTTGTTGCACGACAAGGGGGACTTGGCAGATGACAGACCTTTCAGCCTGAAAGGATGCATAGCAAGATATCGAACTTGTCATCCGAGGATAGACTAATGATGGATGTTAACCAGATAGTTTGGGGGTATCAGCTCGATGATGAGTTGACGGACTCATTACCGGATAGTTAGGGTTATCAGCCTTCTCTCGACATTGTGATGGTTGTCACCTAGATAGTTTGGGGTATCAGCTCGCTCCCGACAATGTGACAGTCGTCAATCGGATAGTTTGCAGTATCAGTCCGCTCTTGACAATGTGACGGTCGTCAGTTGGATAGTATGGGGTATCAGTTCACTCCAGACAATGTCACGGTTGTTGACCGGATAGTTTGGGGTATCAACCCACTCCCGACAATGTGACGGTTGTCAACAAGATAGTTTGGGGTATCAGCCCTCTCCTGACAATATGACGGTTGTCAACCAGATAGTTTGGGGTATCAACCCGTTGATGAGGAAAATAGTGTAAGTGGCACCAAGATTCGTCCGTCTGGAGCAAATCTAGGATGGGATCATCTAGACCTCGCCCGGCCTAAAAGAGGATAGAAATGACACTTGTTCGACTTAAGCAAGTCCAAGCAACATAGATTGGGTTCTGTCCCACCTGGTACAGAAGCCTATGACGGCTTCGTTTGTCCAAGCCTAGGCAACAAAATGATATTCTTGATTGTTAGCCGAGTAAACCCCAGCGCCAAGTCGACAGGCAGAAAAGGGCAACAATTTTGAAACAGTTGAGCACATGTTGTTGCAATGGCGACTTCCTGTCAATCACAAGCTGGCAAATGTGTTCCAATGAACTTATTATAGCAGTCGAATACAATGAAGTGATTACACTTATTTCAGCATGTAGTGAACAAGTAGCATAACACAAATGTCAAGAGTCTACGTAATCCTTGGACCTCGTAAAGCCTCTAGCTTTGGGAAACAGTGTATGACTCGGGGCAGCTCCACAGATCGGCCCGGCTTCTTCAACTTCGGCTTCATAACCAGCTGAACAACCCTTCCCTTCTATGACTATGAGATCGTTCGATCAAATGAAGTCATTAAGAAGGCGTGATAGTTCCTTAGTCATAACATAAGAGCTCATAGGGTACTCCTGGAACCAAGCTGGCATTAGTCTTTGAGCAAAGGAATCTTGTTGGTAGCCGAACTACCGCATCACACGAATTGGATGATATTCAACACCATTGGTCAGCCCCGGGAGGATGATAAGCTGCATGTCGGTAGTATTGAAGAAAGCTTCAAAGTTATGAGTTGCCGAAGGAATGATGCGTCAAATCACCTTGTCTTTTGTCAAACTCTCCAGTCGCTCATACTCCTTGCAAACTAATGTGAGCGTGCAAGCATGACCACTTTGGCAATAAGATTCAAAGGCTGACCATTGAGGGCATATGACCTCTACACCCAGATGAGCGGCCAACCTTACCTGTACATAAGTTCTGCAGCCATAGAAATGTCGACATCGTCGCAATGACCGGTCTAGGACCCGGTAAGTCTCTACTAGATAAGCGTCCAACCATACCTGTACAAAAGCTCCATAGCCATAGAAATGTCGACATCATCGCAATGACCGGTCTAGGGCCCAGTAAGTCTCTGCCAGGATAACTAAGGCTGGGTCTATCTGATGGGTTATCACTGCCAAAGCAATCTCGGCAATCTCGATGTTCACGACTTTCCGACCATGGCTGAACACCAGCTCGTCTAAAAAGCGGACAACAAAACCTCTCAGCCACAACTCATCTCCCAAGGAGGTGCGCATCTCGGCTACCTTGTCAAAGTAGATCAGTTGTAGCATTGGAGATTGTCCATCAGTACAGATAAGTTGACAACTGCAATTGTCGGTTGATAGGCCATTCAGTTCACTCAATACTGAAGAGTATCCGTCGCACCACATAAACACAGTGGACTCAAGAAAATTCGGCAGATAGCACACCTAATGGACCTCCTCCGAAGTAGGAGTCAATTCAATCCTTTCGAAGCGGAATATGTGATTTACAGGCTTCCAGAACTAGGCAGCTGCACACAAAAATTAACGAAAGACCTCCACATTTGCAATGTCTAAGAATTTTGAGGAGATGCCCCAAGCCTATAGCTTGTCACGATCATTGTCTGTTAATTTTCCAATCCACGTCTGAAGAACATTTGAGCAACTCATCGGTACGACCATCGTAAGAAAACCCATGACCAATAAGGGAGTTGTGGCTTCTCTTGATTCAAGTCTGTAGAACATTATTATTAAAATATTCAGAATGACAAATAACTTTGTTCCACACAACAATATTTTATAAAGTCTAATGCAGACAAAAGGGTCATAAATTGCTGTGAAATGCGGGATGACAAGTCAATGGCCATTCTGAAACCGAGCGAAGGAGACTGCTAGATGAAGCTAACGTGCTCGCTGCCTGAGTAGACAAGGTTACCTGCTTGGTGATGAGTTGACAGACTCGTCACTGGATAGTTAGGGTTATCAGCCCTGTGATGAGTTAACGGACTCGTCACCAGATAATTAGGGTTATCAGCCCAGGGGATAAGGGTTGGTCCTCGGATGTAAGAAACCAACAACTCGGACTTCCTCTAGACTTAAAGGAGTCATGAGGAAAAAGGATGGAGATTGTTCCTAGGATTCAAGGAAACAATGGCTCAAATCTCCTCTAGACTTAGAGGAATCACGAGGAAAAGGAATGGACGTTGTTCCTAGGATTCAAGGAAACAGCGACTCAGATCTCCTTCGGACTAAGAGGAGTCAAGAGGGAAAGGATAAAGGCTGGTCCTAGGAATCAAGGAACCAGCGACTCGGATCTCCTCCAGACTTTGAGGAGTCATGAGGGAAAGGACAAAGGCTGGTCCTAAGACTCAAGGAACCAGTGACTAAGATCTCCTCCAGACTTATAGGAGTAGCGAGGAAAAGGATAAAGGCTGGTCCTAGGACTCAAGGAACTAACGACTCAGATCTCCTCCAGACTTAGAGGAGTCGCGAGGAAAAAGATAAAGGCTGGTCCTAAGAATCAAGGAACCAGCGACATGGATCTCCCCTGGAATTAGAGGAGTCACGAGGAAAAGGATAAAGGCTAGTCTTAGGATTCAAGGAACCAGTGACTCGGATCTCCTTCAGACTTAGAGGAGTCATGAGGAAAAGGGATAAAGATTGGTCCTAGGACTCAAGGAACCAGCGACTCAGATCTCCTCCGAACTTAGAAGAGTCATGAGGGAATGGATAAAGGCTAGTCCTAGGGTTCAAGGAACCAGCAACTCGGATCTCCTCTAGACTTAGAAGAGTCACGAGACAAAGGATAGAATGCTGATCCTAGGACTCAAGGAACCAGTGACTCGAATCTCCTATAGACTTAGAGGAGTTACGAAGAAAAAGGATAAGGCCTGGTCCTTGGACTCAAGGAACCAACGACTCGGACCTTCTCTGGACTTGGAGGAGTCACGAGGAAAAAAGATAAAGGTTGGTCCTAGGACTCAAGGACCCAATGATTCAGATCTCCTCTAGACTTAGAGGAGTTATGAAATAAAGGATAGAATGCTGGTCTTAGGACTCAAGGAGCCAGCGACTTGGATCTCCTTTAGACTTAGAGGAGTCACGAGGAGAAAGAATAGAAGCTGGTCCTACGACTCAAGGAACCAGTGACTCAAATCTCCTTCAAACTTGGAGGAGTCACGAGGAAAAAGGATAAAGTCTGGTCCTAGGACTCAAGGATCCAATGACTCAAACATTCTTCAGACTTAGAGGAGTCACGAGGGAAAAGGATAAAGGCTGATCCTAGGACTCAAGGAACCAGCGACTCGGATCTTCTCCGAACTTAGAGGAGTCACAAGGCAAAAGGATAGAATACTGGTCCTAGGACTCAAGGTACCAGTGACTCGAATCTCCTCTAAACTTCGAGGAGTCACAAGGAAAATGGATAAAGGCTGGTCCTAGGACTTAAAAAACCAGCGACTCAGATCTCCTCTAGGCTTGGAAGAGTCACGAGGAAAAAAGATAAAGACTGGTCCTAGGACTCAAGGACCTAGCGACTTGGATATCCTCCAGACTTAGAGGAGTCACGAGACAAAGGATAGAATGCTGGTCCTAGGACTCAAGGAACCAGCGACTCGGATCTCCTCTAGACTTAGAGGAGTCATGAGAAAAAAGGATAGAAGTTGGTCCTAGGACTCAAGGAACTAGCGACTCAGATCTCCTCCAGACTTGGAGGAGTCACGAGAAAAATGGATAAAGGCTGGTCCTAGGACTCAAGGCGCTAGTGACTCGGATTTCCTCTAAACTTAGAGGAGTCGAGAGGGAAAAAGATAAAGGCTGGTACTAGGACTCAAGGAACTAGTGACTCGAATTTCCTCCAGATTTAGAGGAGTCACGAGGCAAAAGGATAGAGACTGGTCTTAGGACTCAAGAAGTCAGCGACTCGGATCTCCTCTGAACTTAGAGAAGTCACGAGAAGAAATGGATAAGTGCTGGTCCTAAGACTCAAGGAGCCAGCGACTCGGATTTGCTCTGGACTTAGAGGAGTCGCGAGGGAAGAAGATAAAGGTTGGTCCTAGGACTCACGGAACTAGCGACTCGGATCTCCTCTGGACTTAGAGGAGTCACGAGGAAAGAGGATAGATACTAGTCCTAGGACTCATGGAACCAGCAACTCGAATCTCCTCCAGACTTAAAGGAGTCACGAGGGAAAAAAATAAAGGTTGGTCCTAGGACTCAAGGATCTAGCGACTCAGATCTCGTCCAGACGTAGAGGAGTCACAAGGAAAAAGGATAAAAGCTGGTCTTAGGACTCAAGGAACTAGCGACTTGGATCTCCTTCGAACTTGGAAGAGTCACAAGGAAAAAGGATAAAGGTTGGTCTTAGGACTCAAGGAACCAGCGACTCGGATCTCCTCCGGACATAGAGGAGTCATAAGGAAAAGAGATAAAGGCTATCTGCAACTTGCTTGCTAGCTAGGAGATTTGTCTAGTCTGTAGCTTGCCTACTTCATTGTGTCACTGCTCTGCCCGTTCACTTGACGCTATTGGTACTATAGGGCGATGATGGCAGATCCGGATAAATCATTACTCAGATTGTACACTGATATGTGGCGTTTGGCTGGATAAGGGCTTCACGAGGGCATAGTTTCTTCCTTGAATAAGGTAGACTTGCTGTATGATTTCTGACAACTCTCCGAGCTCACTGTTGTGTTACTGACTGACCTCTGGGAAATTTGACTTTGGCACTGGCTTATAGACTATTTTCTCGCCTACTGACTAGGGGAGTACTGATATTCTGACTTTATTCTGATCTTGGAGGGATATGATTGTTGCTATCCTCGATCTTGCACTTGAGCTACAGAGCAATCAACATGTTCTGGATAAAGATACTGTCCCAAAACGGGTCAATCAAAAGGACAGCTGGCATGCCCCTGGTTGATGTGAAACGATATCATCATAAAGGCAGTTGACATGCCCTTAGTGTAAGGTATCCTCTGCCAGGTTTTTTGCCAAAGAGTAGCTGACATGCCCCTGGTTTAGGACCCAACGAGACTTTGCAAAGTGGACAAACAATAATGCTTGCAGGAATGATAGTGTCATGTTGTATCACCCTCAGGATTTGGAATGTTAATGATACCTGCTATGAGAAGAGGAGAAGACCTCGATTCACAAGACACTACCCAGACTGCTAGGCTGTGGGTGGCTCTCCAGACTGGATGATTCAGTAGGTTAGGTTCTGTGCCAAACTCTTGGGGACTTAAACCTACTTTTTTTGACTTTTGGCTCATTTCTTTTCTCCCTCTTAGGCTTGTTGGCTCACTCTAACCCTTACTTGGGGGTAATGGGCATCTGAATTTGGATGGGGCTGTTGTACTTATGTGCGAGGGGTGGCTAGTCCCTTTGGTCATTTGGACTCTTCGGATGTTCACTTCAACTCCTCCCCAAGGTAAGTGATAGGGATAAAGTTGGCCTACTTGCCTCATTCTTTTAAGGCTAGCTTCTGTCTATGACTTTTGTCTCCTTATTTCTTTTGTGCCCTTGTGGATATATTTATTTTTCTTTTGGCTCACACTCATGCTCGCTCCTAACATTTTATCTCCCTCTAAAGTTGTATGTCCCTATGGGAGTTTGAACATTTCGCCTAACCATGGTCGGGTAGTGGCTCCCTCGCTCGCTAGAGTGTCTAGGTAGTAACAACGGAAGAGATATAGACCCTTCTCAAGCAAGCTAGCTATTCCGATTTTCATCATCGGAATATGATGTTGATGTGTTTATGCATAGATGCATGCTGTTATTGATATGCTTAATTTACTGATGCGCATGGAAGCAAAAAGAGAAAATGATGTGGATTAGATGCGCATGGATTGCCTTTTTATTTTAGAATTATGTATGCATGATGGAGTGGTGGATGATGTATGATGTGCGAAAGGATACTTTGCAAGGCGAGCATACATGCCTCCCGCTCATTGGTAGTACTTCTTCAGATAGCACGTGTTGACTAGCTCGGATAGCTTGATGTTATGCATGTCCTCGAGGATTGTTGTGCCTCCCGAATAGACTTGCTTGATGATATAAGGACCATGCCAATTAGGTTGGAATTTGCCTTGACCGTCAGGGAGATGTATAGCCTGCAGAACCAGATCACCTTGTGCGAAGCTTCTAGGTCAGACTCTTTTCTGATATGATCTTGTCATTCTTCCTTAGTAATAGCAGGCATTATGCATGACTTGTAGTCTGCATTCGTTAATCAAATTCAGCTGGAAACATCTGTCCTCAACCCATTTTGCTTCTTCTAGTTTAGCCTCTCTCAAGATTCTAAGTGATGGGACCTCTACTTCAACTAGCAGGACTGCTTCCATACCATACACTAATGAGTAAGGTGTCACTCCTGTTGATGTCCGAACCGAAGTTTTGTAGGCCCATAGCGCATAGGGAAGCTTTTCATGCCAATCCTTGTACGTCTCGGCGCTCTTCTTTAGGATCTTGATGTGGTTCTTGTTTGTTGACTCCACGGTACTGTTCATCTATGGATGGTACGGGGAGGATCTGTGATGTTTGATCTTGAGGTTCCGCAAATAATCCTCCAACCTCTGAACTATAAAAATCTTGTCGTTGTCTAAGATAATGGAGTGTGGCACCCCGTACCGTGCTATGATGTTGTTCTTGATAAACTTTTCTATGGCTATAACTATGACAATCTTGTAGGAGGCTGCTTCCACCCATTTGCTAAAGTAATCTATGGCCACCAAGATGTAACTATGGCCATTGGATGACGCTGAATGGATGGCTCTGATGACGTCAATTCCCCAAGTAGAGAAAGGCTACGGTGAAGACATGTTGTGTAACTACTGAGGAGCATGCATGAAGTTCCCGCGAATCTGGTAGTTGTGGCACTTCTGTAAGAATCGAAAACAATTTGCCTCCATGGTTGACCAAAAGTAGCCCTGTAACATGATCTTCTTAGCTAACAATATTCCATTCATGTGAGGGCCACATGTCTCGGCGTGGATTTGAAGCATCAATGTATTGGCCTCCTTCTTGTTGACACACCACAAATCTGGTTATATGATCTTCTATACAGATGCCCTCTGCCCAACATGTATCGTGACGCCAAGTGCACCATGGTCTTCTTATTTGCTGCTGATGTGTTGGTTGGGAGATCGCCTGATTCTAGGAAGGTTTTGATGTCATGATACCATGGGAGCTCTGCTGATGGGTCTGCTTTCTCTATACTCATGCAATGGATGAGCTACTCTGGTAGGGTGACCGATACGTCGACTGTGTGCTCTTCAGGTATTGAGAGCCAGGAGGCAAGGGTTGCCAGTGCATCTGCGTAGGAATTTTTGGCTCTACTCATGAAGGAAAAGTGCACTTTTCAAACTCCTTGACGAGTTGTAGGAGGTACTCGTGACATGGCAAGAACTTTGGATCTTTGGTTTTCCAGTCACCGTTGATCTGGGATATGACTAACATGGCATCTCCATGTACTTGTAGCTTTCGTGCGCCATGTTCTAATGTGATCTGCAGTCCCATGATGCACGCCTCGTACTCAACTTCATTGTTGGTGCACTCGAAAGTGAGCTTTCAAGAGAAGGGGGTCATCTATCCCTATGGTGTCAACAATTGTAGACACCCCAATTTTGAGGTAACCCAGAGATAAGTGTCTGCATGTTGCTTTGGATGTGATCAACCCTTAAACCATACCCGGAGCCTATAGCAAGCCAAAACCCAATTAACAAAATTTGTGAGCTGGGTTGGCGCACCTTTCAGGAGCACCAACCAGGCGCACATCACTGGCACACCAAGCAGGCGCCTAGCCGTTTTCAGGCTACGGCTGCTGACTTTCCCTCTTCCAAGGCTGTTACCCAACAAACGAATGTGCCAAGGAATATTCGAGCCTCTTCGTTTGCAAGGCCCTTCATTTTTCATGAGTTACCACATGTGAGTATCCCTATAAATAGAGGTCCATTTGCCACCTTGAGAGCACCTTTTTTGAGAGAGAGAAATCCTGTGCTGAAATCTGAAACACAGAATTCTGCATCAAGCATTTTCTTGCAGGAGTTCCTCCTTCCGTCCAGCAGCCTATACTCGTTCTCTGGAGCATTTCCTTGCGTCCCAAAGCCTCCTTGATCCTTCCAAAGCAACAAGGATCTTCTCTTTTCTGATATTACAAGAAGGAACATCTTAAAGAGGTAGGCTTTCTACCTCCTCTTTATCTTTTGAATGTCATTGCAGAAACATGATAAGACATGCTTAAAATCCTACGTATATGCTGTTTTTATTCTATGTTTTATGAGGTTTTTAGGATAACATGCTAGTTCCCCATGCTA
>JAMKQA010090634.1:0-11438 GCA_024699735.1 Posidonia australis
GAGACAAAATAGGACTACATAATGCTAAAAGAGGTTACATATTCTGTGCCTTAGCCTTCTTAAATACTAGGGCACCTAACTGGTCAAATGACCAAACTAACCCTAAACAAAGATATAATTCAAGACATATTTACAACACCCTTGATAATTCTCCTAAAATTTCTCTACAAATCATGAATCTACTACCATGCATCCAAATCATCTCAAGCAACTTATTTGAATCCAACAATTTAAACAAGAAGAGGAAAAGAGGGGGATACATACATTTCTCTCTTTCTTCTTTCTTTTTCTTCCGTTATTTATTTTCTCCTTCTTTCTCTACTTATTTTCTTCTTTTCCTCTTTTCCTCTTTTTCTGAGACACGAACCAACCTTCTTCCTCTTGTCCTTTATCTTCTTCCTCTCTTTACTTCTTTCTCTGTTTCTCTTCCTTTCTCTCCCTCTCTGCTTCTCTCTCTCTTATTTACATGCCTGTCACACCATGCTCCTCTCCTACTAATAGGGCGGCCTGTTTCTTTGTTTGAATTTTTCACATGAATTTTGCACAAAAGTCATAGAAGAAGAAACTAATATTACACACACCCATTTCATGAAATAAATTACAAACTTTAGGGTCACAAACAACACAACGGCTTCCAGTATTATTTCTAATCTTGGTTCCGCACACTCACGAGTCACTACACACCAAGAAGGTCAAAAAAATACTAATGAAATATTGGACTTAAAATGTTGTTTTAGATCTGGATTGTTACAGTTTAATTTTTGAATTTGTGGGAATTATGTAAATATTCTTACTACTAAATCATCTAAAATGCAAAAAAATACATAATATTTTAAAATAAAACATATCTAACCTAAATTAGTATTCAAATAATATTAGTTTTCTTATTAATTTTATTTAGAAATATTGGATATCGAGATTTAAACATAATATTTCATGTTAAATTATAAATACAAAGACATGACTTTTGCACGTGTTATTCACTAGTGGCCATAAATTATAAAATTAAATGACTTTTTGATATGAATTAAATTATAAATACATATTTAAAAAAAATCTGAATTTGGCAAACATTTTTTAATGAAAATTTAGCTCCTCAATTCTAGGAAATTACTAAGAAAAAAAAAAGTAACCACTTTTTATTTGATAAATTTGAAATTTTTATTTCGGAATTATCTATATACTTAATTAGATAATTTCCTTATGTATTTTAGAATCCAATACTCAGTTCATGCACTTGTCCTCTCTTTCCTCCTAATCTTTCGGTCTATCAACTTACCTCTTTACAATCAAATTATTAGTAGGAATAGAGTCACGAGCTCTATATAAGGTCTCGTATCCCTCCCTCATGGGTCAACAATGGGCCAGATCAAGTACATTCTGTTCTTATCTTTCTCCCTCTTACTTTTTCTCCTCTTCTTCTCTTATTATCATGTTCCGAAGGAACCAGACGAAGCACTTGGAAAATTGGCAGCGGAAGATGTGGAGAATTGTAGTGATGATCGTCGATTATCTCCACACACTACCTACTCGTCGGATCATATTGGACCAAACGTACAAGATGATCGTGGTGGATCGTGGATGAAGGGCAACAACCACGGTGACGGTGTTATCATTGGGGTGTTGGATACGGGAATCGTCCCAGACCATCCATCTTTCGGAGATGACGGATTAATGCCTCCACCACCTTCAAAGTGGAAGGGCAAATGCTATCTTCCCGCCGGCAGGTTGTGCCACAACAAAATCATTGGCTATAGGTCTTTCCTGAACAGCAATCAATCAGACGACAACAACTCTGCGAGAAGCTTCATCAGATTGGATGAGGGTGGACATGGGAGCCACGTCGCCAGTATAGCCGCAGGAACGTCAATTAAACTACCCAAATACGTTCGGTAATATTGCAGACGGGACTATTGTAGGAATGGCCCCTCGTGCTCACCTCGCAATCTATCAGGTTTGTACAGAAGGAAACTGCAAAACCATGGACAAGGTCAATGCGATTACTGCCGCCTTGGAGGACGGTGTCGATGTCCTTTCCATGTCCCTAGGGAACATACACCTATGGCCGTTTCACACTGATCCGGTCGCCATCATGACCTTCCGTGCTGTGCAGAGAGGAGTATTTGTTAGCTGTTCGGCAGGAAACGATGGACCAATGCAAGGACCTTTGGAAAACGACCTACCATGGGTTCTCACAGTAGGAGCCAGCACCACAAACCGGATATTTAGATCAACGGTCAAACTTGGAGATGGGACGGAGCTCTATGGCGAATCCCTATACCAACCCTCTAGGATGCTTCCTCTCGTGCACGTCGATTGCACCCATGGAAACTTGAGCGTCCAGGGCAAGCTGGTTCTATGTCTTGGTGGTTCGAGTGTTAAACACGGCTATATCGTAAAGGAAGCTGGTGCCGCCGCCATGATACAGGCGAATAGCATCTGGCAGGGCTACACTACAATAGTCAAGAACCATGTCCTCCCGACGTCCACTGTAAGCTATATTGACGGAGAAAAGATCAAGGAGTACATCAAGTCCACAAGTAATCCATTGGCCACAATCACATTTGATGGCCCGATGGTGATGTATGACTACATCACCATCTCCAGCTATTGCACACTTCTCTTCTAGAGGCCCGAGCAAGATAAGCCCGGGTGTCCTAAAGCCAGATATCCTCGGACCAGGCGTGAACATCATTGCAGCATGGCAACGAGACGAAGCAGCATGCAAATCTGAGGATGACAAGTGCTTATTCAATGTCGAATCTGGCACATCTATGTCAACCCCTCATCTCAGTGGAGTAGCTGCGTTGGTGAAAAGTGCACATCCAGATTGGTCACCCGCTGCGATCAAGTCTGCCATCATGACGACGGCCGACATTCTCGATTGTGAGGGAAAACAGCAGATAAAGGACGAGCAGCACCTACCAGCAAGCTTGTTCGCTAATGTTAATCCGGCGAGAGCTACCAATCCGGGTCTTATATATGACATCCACCCCGATGACTACATTTCCTTACTCTGCCAGTTGGGCTTGACAGACGAGCAAGTCAGCAAAGTAGTTGGCCACAACCTCCAATGTGCCGACTTGAAGGAATTGCGGATCGAGGACCTCAATTATCCTTCCCTTTCTTTGGCTATCGATTGGAAGGCCGAGGCTACCATGACCATAACAAGAACGGTAACGAACGTTGGGCAACCGGAGTCAACTTTCAAGGTGAGAGTGAGTGAGCCGCCAGGAGTGTCAGTTACGGTGCAACCAACGACGTTGAGTTTCTCCAAGAAGAACGAGAAGAGGAGCTTCACAGTTGCAGTCAAGAGGAATGGCAACAATCTCTGGAACAGGAGATCGAGAGACGTTGAAGGTTCTCTAAGTTGGGTTTCATCTGAACACGTGGTTAGGACTCCGTTGTTGATCTCATTACTTGGTGACCATCGATGGGAGGAAATGAAAGACAGGCTGCTTCGAGTAGTGGACTTTTTAAACATATTGCTTGTATTCTTTATCTTCCGTAGCCGTATATTTCCTTCATCTCAGTGAAGTTATTAGTATATGTTCTTAGGGTAAGGTTGTTCTCCACAAACAACGGCTAACATCTTCATGATACCCAAGAAGCAAAGGCCATTAATGTGAAAATTGTAATGTTTTGCTATTATTTATTTATTTTTTCAATGACATCAGTCCAGGTAGTTCTTTAAAATAAAATCTAATGTATCTATCTTTTCTTGTTATTGTTGTAATTTCCTTTAAGCACTATGAGTTTATTCCGCACATTGTCTCACGCGGACATCGATAAGATATCACATGCACGTCAATCTTGCGTATATTCCAATCATGATGAATTTAACAGATATATTAGTCATTGTTTTTGTCTCAAAATGTACATAGCAAAAGAAGAAAAAAAATACATCCACTAAATTACAACTGATGACAATATACAATATGCGGACGATACTATCTTATTTCTCTCAGCTACTGAGGATAACATAATTAATATCAAACATATTTTATGTTCTTTCCAAACCTGTTCAGGTTTAAAAATTAATTTTCAGAAATCTTCTCTTACTGGTATTGGTGTCCCAGTGGATGCCACCATTAGATCTTCTAAAATTCTTAGCTGTCCCACTTCCTTTCTTCTTATCAACTATCTGGGTTTACCCTTACACTACAGAAGGGCTTCTAATTCAGATTGGGCACCTGTTATTGAAAATTTGGCCAAAAAACTTTCATTATGGAAGGCCAATCAATTATCTTTAGGTGGAAGACTAACCTTGATCAACTCAGTCCTTTCAGCAATTCCGACATATTATTTTTCTGTCCTACACCTACCAGTTAAGGTGGCACAAGCTATTGATAAGCGCAGATGTAAATTCCTTTGGAAATCTTCTTCTACATCTACTCTCCACCTAGCTAAGTGAGCAGTACTCTGTAAAGATAAAAGTCAAGGGGGATGCGGCATCATAAATATCAAAAGCTTCAATTTAGCCCTGAAAACTAAGCTCCTTTGGAAACTACTATCACACACTTACTCTCTTAAGTGGAAAGTAATTTTAAAGGCTAGATATTTCTCGAGATCTTGGCCAAGGGCACTTTTGAATACTTCAACCGGTAGGGCTTCTCCTATTTGGCAAGAAATAAAGGCCTGTTTTAATTTCTTTAATACTTTTACCACTTTTCATGTTAACAATGGTCATAATACCATATTCTGGGAAAATTGCTAGAGGCGTGGGGAAAAATTAAAGAATATTTTCCCTGATCTTTTTCACTTAGCTAAATTTAAAAAGACTTCAATTGAGAGAACAATTGAAATTTATCTTCAGGACTTCCATAAATTATTTAATGATACCTCTACAAGCTCAAGCTGATCTATTCACATACATTATTAACTCTATTATGCTCCGCCCTAAAAATGATACTATTGAATGGTCTAATTCCACAAGTAAGTACACTGTCAAGTCAGGGTATAAGATAATTAATGATGGTGGGATTAGATCTCATTTTTATGACCATATCTGGCATAGTTGGACCCCTCTAAAGGTTAAACTATTTTCATGGTTCGTTATTTTTAATAAGGTTCTAACAAAAGTTAATCTGTGTAAAAAGGGTTGGACTGGCTTTGTTAGTTGCATCTTTTGTAATGGTTATCAGGAATCAATCGATCATTTATTTATCAATTGTGCTTTCGCCGTATCAGCATGGCACACTTTTCTTCAGGGACCTTTGTATCCTGCCATTAATTCTATTGCTGATATATTTTCTTGCATTCTTCCACTGAAAGCTGATCTTTCAGCAAAGGGTAGACATACTTTGATTCAAGTTATTCTGTGAACCATTTGGAAGGAACGGAATAATATAATCTTTAGAGGAAAATATACTTCTTCGTACGAAGTTACTAACACTATTTTATCTCTTTATCATTGTTGGTTTAACATTTTAGGCTCAGAATTTGAAAAGGATGACAATATCTGGGCTATTACATCTCTGGAAAGTGATCGTGTTTTGGAGCAATCATCTCATGCTCTGCATCTGCCTAATCAAAACTCTGACGATGTAGTCCCTACTCAGGACTAATGTCATTCATATTGAACTTACATAGTTTTGAGATTATTAGAACAACAGGTGTTTGCCTGTTGTTGGACAATAATATTTTTGTGGTGGGAATTTTCTACTCCACCAGGGACTGTAATATGGTACTGTGCTTGCTGTGTTTTAACTTTTTATTTATATAATGATTACCGTTTACAAAAAAAAAAATACAACTGATGACTCCATCGACTCAATTAATTATTAAACATGCTACGCGCCGGCGATATGCTCGGGCGGTTAATCTCACTACAAAGTTATCCTTTCGATAAATAATTTTTTTTTATAATTAAAGAAACCAAGCTGAAAGATGAAAATTATGCCGTTCGATATTGGATGAACATCGATGTCACCAATGAATGTTGTTGAAAGATGATACATCTCCAATCACTAAAAAAAATGATCATCCACATATGAAGCGAATTTCCACTACAACTTCCGGCAACAATGACACCCAAGAATATGGTACAAAAAAAAGATACTATAAATGTTAGATAATCGTTTCAAATAATTCAAAAATAAATAAAAAAACAAGATAGGTACTCCTTTTGTAAGATATTAATCAAGAATTTTATATTTCCTAAAAAAGAAGAGAGATAATTACATTATCTTACCTAAAGAGGAGAGAAAATTACATTATCTCCCTTTAATATAAGGAGAAATAATATCATATCTCCTTATTTATTAGAAAGGATAAACTTATATCTTCATATTTTTAAGGAGGATTAAATTCATCTCTCTGTATACACATAATATAAGATATTATATAAGATAGAGAGAGAACTTTGAGCTAGAGTATTTTTGTGGGAAACCATGTAGATCTCCATCTTGTCGAAGGACGAGGATATTGTATGACTTCTTAGAGGACAAGAATAAGACTGATTGTGTACTCCTAGAGAATTTTTCTATGAGGAGTAGAAGGAAGGCATCACAGCGGTAATTCTTTTGTTATTGGTTGCAAGTGCATGCATTGTGACTATTTTTTGTTGATACTTGGGAGTGATTTGGCTAGAACTTGCTACATTGTGGGGGTCGATTAACACTAAACATTGGTGTTTGATAACACCCTAGAGGAGCATAAATAGTCTTTTAAAGAAGGTTTTACCTCATACACAAATAAGATCTCTCTATATTCTTTAGAAAATTTATTTCTACATACATGCTATTTCACATATTATTTGTATTTCCATTATAATTAGTTGTATTATTGTGATCGACGGCTACAATCTTAAAACGTTATTGCATTATTGCATCAATCGAGTAGATTCTGGATACTAATAATATGAGAATGCTAGGATAGAATGTTGTCAAACTTGTGAAGTTAGATGAACTCGTTTACAACATATGGAGACAAATATTGTTGTTTGTACATAAGAACATGTATGTGGAAGAAATCCCATTTCTAGTATATTGTCATGGCATGACATCACATCATAATTCTCAAGAAGGGAATTATAGATTTTTACTCCAAGATGAAGATCACGTGGATATTTTTTTTCTTTCATATTTTATGAGAGAACCACGTGATTTGATTTTGAATAGAAATTCAAATCAAAGTAGCAATAATATATCATGTATAAAAGTGTAAATCAAGTCAGGCCAGGCCGACCTAGTCCGTAAATTTTGTAGCTCAGCCGAGCTTGGACCAAGCCAAGGTGGTTTTATAAACCCCCCAGCCTAGCCCGGTCTAGGGCCCGCTATAAGGTCAGGCTACTGGCTAGATGACCTGGGCCAGGTCATCGGGTCGGTCTATCTTTAAAAAAATAAATAAATAATTTTTCGATTATTAAATATTTGATTTATACATAAAAAACTTGAAAAATATATAAAATATTCAACATTTTACATTTGCAATTATTACATCAATATAAATTAAAAATTTTACAAAAAATCTATTCATTATCATTAGTAGAAGTTGTCATCTCAAATGTAGCCTCCATTAAAGTTGATGTTGTCTACTTATCTTCTAATTCGTCGTTTAACTTCAAGTTCTAAAGACCGTCAATCACATCGTATCAATCCTTCAAGCATATAGAGACTTCTACAGGTTTTTCTGATAATTTACATCTTCTATCACTTAGAACTCTTTTATCTATTGAAAATACAGACTCCGATATCATAATAAATGTCGTAATCATTACTAAATCTTTTGCAATTTTAGAAACTTTCGGAAATCTAATTGTCATATAAGACCACTACTTTAATATATCGAAATTATCCATTTTAGGTCTACTAAAAGCAAACTCACATTCTAAATAATTATCTAATTTATTATTAGTGGTTGATTTCGCGTATTTTTCTTTTTCTTTTTTATTGTACTTCAAAATAAACTATTATTGCTACTAATATTTCTTCCTACGAAATTATATGTATTAGCACTAGAACTACTTCTACTACCTTAAAGTCTAACATATTCTTCAAATAATGTATATAAAGTTTCCTTGACTTTACTAGTAAATTCATCTATTTTTTCAGTTTTATTCATGTTACTAAAAATAACGTCTAAAAATACCATACAATTACTTAATCTATGCCTAAGGTCCATGACAAATGCTCAATATACCCACAATGGAGGCTCATTTCAATAACTATTATATTTTTCTTCTATTAGTTGAATAATATTTACAAAACATGGGTCATGTCTATGTTATTGAAAAATGTTTGTAATATTAAATAAATTAACTAAAATTAGAGAACTAGTAGAATAATATTGACTTAATAATTGTTAAGTTGCATAATAAAATTATTCTAAAAATTTATGAATTATGTTAGAATTATTCCAATATTCATCATTTAAAAAAAATAATTAGATTTTACATTGTAATACATTATAATTATGCTATTATAAGGTAAACATGGACTTAACATATCTCATGTTGAGTTCCATCTATGTTGAACATCTAACTTAAATTTTTCAGGATTTAAACCATGTTCTATACATAGATATCTAAATTCTTGAAATATTTTAAATAATATTTGAATAAATAAAATAGTTGATCTTATATTTTTTTTGTATAAGGCTTAATACAATCTATACAGTCTTACGCAATTAAATTTAAAATATAACAACAACACCTACAATGTAATAAATCACCATTTAATCCTGGTTGTAAATTTCTTTTTAATATATTTATTGCAACATTATTATTAGAAGCATTATCAAAAGATATTATATTAATTTTATTATATATTTTAAATTCTTTAGCAATATTGTCTATAATATTTGTTATAGCTTTACCAGTATTTGGATGTTCAAAAACTCTAAAATTAAATTTTTTTTTTTTTTTTGTAAATTCCATTTTACATTGATCCAATGTGTAGTTAAACATAAGTAAGGAAAATTATTAAGACCAGTCCAAACATCACAAGTTAATGATTTTACATAATAAACTAAAAAGCATTCTAACTAAAAAATCTTTATCTTTTTTAAATATTTTTAAAATTATATTTTTAGTGATGTTCCTAGAATGACCTTTAAATTGAAGGTTTAAATAAATTTGTATGCAAGTTTCAATTTTTTTTTTTTCAAAAAATGTAAATGGTTGTTCATCTTGTATTATAAATTTTGATATACTTTCTTTAGCTTCTTTTGCATTATATTTCCAATTTACTATTCCACTAAGACCTACATTCAATTTAGATTGTATTAAATCAGTGATATTATTTTTATTATGTGTAGCTATACATTTTCTAAGATGCTCAAATATATGACTTACACCCCCATTCCTAGGATAAGTATATCCAGTACTATAATAATTACAATAACACAAATTTTCATCAGTAGAATCTAAAGTTACATGTTCCAAAATCTATGAACTATGTTTTCTAGTTTTTTTTTTTGTGCTTAAGGATTGTGTTTATGTGGTTTAGGATAAATTTGAATCTTGGATTGAGATGTATTCTTGACTTGAGACATTTTCATATGGATATGTCATTATAATTTATAAATAAATTGATAATAAAAAAAATTCTTGACCCCAAAAGTTTAAAAACTAGAGGGATTAGAAGTAGAGAAGTTAGAAAGATTAGAAGTAAAAAAATTTTGTTATTGTCGATGAATACTGGAGAGTTGGTGTCTGAAGACGAATTTTTGGAAAATCAGAGCGATGCTATGACGGAGTTTGGAGTCATGCAAAACTTGAATTCTTTATTTAAGAATTTCAAGATGCTTGAGAAAATAAGAGAATTGAGAGTGTTGTAGACTTGTAGTAAAGAATAGACAGATGAGTAAAGTTTTGCATGAAAAAATAAGAGGTAGAAAAGAGTATTTACATGAGAAATGGGAGAAGAAGAAGAACAAAAATAGCCATTGGGTGAAAAAGTAGGAGGGAGTACTCCAATGTTCACCCCACCCCACTTCCAACAATGGTTTTTTTTTGTGGGCCAACCCAACCTGCCCCAACGACTAGGCCCAACTGGGCCTAGGTAGTCAGGTTGGGTGAGTTTGACCCTTGGGCCCAGCATGGCCCGCGACCTAACACAGACTATGGCTGGCCCGACCTAGGCCAAAATAAGGGCCAAGTTGGACAGGCCAACCCGGCTCGCCCCAACGACCGAGCCCAACTGGGCCTAGGTAGTCGGGTTAGGTGGGCTTAGCTCTTGGGCCCCGCATGGTCTACAACCCAACACAGACTAGGGCTGGCCCGACCTGGGCCAAAATACGGGCCAGGCTAGACGACCTAAGGCCAACTTGGTCTGATTTACATCTCTAGTCATGTAGTATATGTCTTATTATCTTTCCTATTTTGTTAGTACATGACTCACAAGAATTTTGAATTTTAAATTTAAAAAAAACCTAGGTTGTTTAAATGGATTTGAGTTCCATTTTATATGGGTGATTTCCTTTTGATTTAAATTCAAATTACATATTATATTTGATAATATAGATATGTTGAATTATAGAAGTTTGAAGAATTAATTCTTAATTCATAACAAGAAAAGATAAGAACATGGTGTATGTGACTACAAGATGCAATTCTACTGAGAGAAGATGTTGTTGGATGGGATCCAATGGTTCAAATTAAATAACTAATATATTGTGCAAATGGAGTTGGAATTGGATGATCCAATAGGCAATCAAGATGTTTTCAAACACTCTAGAGAGATTAAAAGAATTTGATTGCTGAGATTCTACTTTGTTCACACAGATCTAAGATATCAGTGTGGAAGTATGTAGAGAAGGCTAATTCTCTATGTGAGGGTCTAATTCATTACAATCTCGAGAAAAGGATTGCAGATTCTTACTCCAAGATAGAAACTAAAAAGGAGATCTGGGACTTTATGTAGATAAGTAGAACAAGGATGATGAGTGTATGGTCAATATTCAAGGACTACAAGTTCGAGGAGGACAAGTCCCTACTTTTGCAAATTAAGGACTTAGTGCAAATTAGGCAGAGGATGGCTGAAGATGAGAAGAAGCTTCTAAAGACGAATTAGATTGAATGCCTTTTAAATAAACTACCAGTGGATTAGACTCACTTTGCCACTGATTTTTATTGCAAGAAGATAGAAGTCAAGATGGACGATCTATTGTGATTCATCAAGATCGAGGATGAGACAAAGCAAAGAATAAAATATGATGTTGTAGGATCGGATAGTTCCTCTAAAGGGGGGTGAATAGAGAATTAACACTTTTTAATTACTTAGATTGGTTTTTAACACGTATAAACAAGCTTAACTACTCAAGCAATCGATGTAACATACAAGAAGAGGATGAGAGCAATTGATGTAAACAATCAATTTATAGTGGTTCGGCAACCCAGCCTAGTCCACTCCTCAAGACCCTCTTGAGATTTTTCCCTTATTTAAAATAAAATAAGAACTTACTTGTTGGCTATACCACCAACGCCAGCTTGCTCT
>JAMKQA010090640.1:0-11995 GCA_024699735.1 Posidonia australis
CTTTGTCAATGCTTCAATTCAATAAAAGGCTGATGATAGACTATTATTTAACTATTTCGACAATCAAAATTATGACTTAGGAGGTAAAGTGACCTTTTGAATGCTTCAATTCAATGATGCTTTGTCAATGCTTCAATTCAATAAAAGGCTGATGATAGACTATTATTTAACTATTTCGACAATCAAAATTATGACTTAGGAGGTAAAGTGACCTTTTCCTATGGTAGTATCTTTGTAATTGTTTCTCTCCCTATTACATGTTATGCATGCTTCCACAGTATTTATCTACAAATAGCATGCATGATAATCAAATTCAACCTTTTCCTTTTGGGATGTAAATAGAATGTAATTGAAGCGTGAGTTTCTCAATATAAATTTCTGTTCTAAGCTTATTTAGACCCTCGTTGTTAAAAGTAATCTTTGTTATTTTATGCCACACAGGTTTATCACCAATCCATTGCAGCAGTATGTGTCCAGGATTGGCCCAGAGATAGAATGCTTGTACAGGTTCTGGATGACTCCGATGACATGGATGTACAGTTCCTCATAAAAACTGAAGTACAAAAGTGGCAACAGAAGGGCATAAACATCTTGTACAGGCATCGTCTTATTCGCACAGGATACAAGGCTGGGAACCTGAAATCAGCAATGAGCTGTGACTATGTGAAGGACTATGAGTTTGTTGCAATTTTTGATGCAGACTTCCAGCCTGGACCTGATTTCCTCAAGAAAACAGTACCATATTTCAAGGTATCCATTGACTAGCCATTTCAAATTACTTAAGATGAAAGAGATATTTCTGTTGAGTAATTTGTTGGATATGGTTCCTGTTTTTTGCAGACGCGTAAGGAATTTTTTTTTTAACACTTGCTATGCTAGACTAAATATTAATCTTCTCTTGGCTCTACTTTTGGATATTGGAAACCATCAGAGCTTACAAACATATAAATCCACGTGCATCTGTGATTCTCTTCAAATTATTCTTGCACTAGGGCTATTTGATTATGGTAGTACTTATACCCCTTGTTTTCAGGGAAATGATGACTTGGCATTGGTTCAGACAAGATGGGCCTTTGTGAACAAGGATGAGAACCTGCTTACAAGATTGCAAAACATAAATTTATCCTTCCACTTTGAGGTTGAGCAACAGGTGAATGGTGTATTTATCAATTTCTTTGGTTTCAATGGCACTGCGGGTGTGTGGCGGATTAAAGCACTAGAGGACTCTGGTGGCTGGTTGGAAAGAACCACAGTAGAGGACATGGATATTGCTGTCCGTGCTCATCTTGCTGGATGGAAATTTATTTATCTGAATGACGTGAAGGTTGGATAATATACTCTTAATTCTTTAGAACAGTCACTATCTTTGGTGTATTATGGACACTGTTTCTTCTTTGTGCAGTGTCTTTGTGAGCTCCCTGAATCCTATGAGGCTTACAAGAAACAGCAACATCGATGGCATTCAGGTCCAATGCAGTTGTTTCGCCTGTGTTTTATTGATATCCTTCGATCAAAGGTGAGGTCTTTGTCCCTAATTTGTGTCATCTTGTGTTCACCATGTGAATTCTTGCCTTAATTTTGTTATTCTGAAACACTATTTGTAATCATGTATATATTTTCTTTACATTTGATGAACTTTTCTTTTATTCCTACTAGGTAAGCATTGTGAAGAAGGCCAATTTAATATTTCTCTTCTTCCTCTTACGGAAACTTATCCTACCGTTCTATTCATTTACTCTCTTCTGCATAATCCTGCCAATGTCCATGTTTCTGCCAGAGGCTCAGTTGCCTGCTTGGGTTGTCTGTTACGTACCTGGGATCATGTCTGTGTTGAATATCCTTCCAGCACCGAAATCCTTTCCATTTATAGTTCCATATCTTCTTTTTGAGAACACCATGTCTGTCACAAAATTCCATGCCATGGTATCAGGTCTATTTAAATTTGGGAGTTCTTATGAGTGGATAGTCACTAAAAAGTTGGGAAGGTCATCGGAGGCAGACTTGGTTGCCTTTGTAGAGAAAGAATGTGAGCCTCAACCAGAAATCCGAGGCCTACAAAGGGCATCATCAGAATCAGGCCTAAATGAATTAAACAAATTGGAGACGACCAAGAAAACTGGAAAGGTTAAGAGAAACCGCCTTTACAGGAAAGAGCTTGCTCTTGCTTTGCTTCTGTTGACAGCTTCGGCAAGAAGTTTGTTATCTGCCCAAGGGATCCATTTCTATTTTCTAGTGTTTCAAGGAATCACCTTCCTGGTTGTTGGGCTTGATCTGATAGGAGAGCAGGTCAGTTAAGTGATTAGCTTTTAAGCTGTATGGAAGCTTGTACAATTTATTCCATTTTTAGATGCCCTTGTAAGTTATAGAGCACTTCAAGGCTTATACGGATACAACTATGAAGAGGTCACATTGACTTCGATTGTAGCTGTTCAAGGGTGGAAGGAGAAAATCAATAGTCGGAGCATCACACCCATGATCGCTGCAATTTAGTGACGGGTCCAGGCTTATGCTGGAGGCTTGTTCAAAATAATTACAGGGGTGGATGTTACCTAGGAAGTGGTGGGATAGCTTCAAATTGTACACTTACTGGCCATGTAGAAAAGGCAGTGCTGTTTTTACAATTTTGTTAAGTTCTTTCCTCCCATATTTTGGGTCCATTAATTTCAGCAGATATGAAGGTCAATTCTTTCAGGTTTATTATCAGTAACTTATATTGCCTCCAGAAGAGCATAAACGACTTCTACAAGTTGGTAAATATTTTTTCAATTGAGAATGTAATACTATTGTAATCAAACATATGGTTTAGTCCTTGTATCTTATATTAGAAAGCAATAATCACCAGACTTGTTGATTTCTTCTCTTCCAATGCTGTTGATTTATTGGCAGTTACATATGGTTATGATTTTGTTTTGCTGCTGCTACTTCCCTACTGCTGCCTCTGAAAAAAAAACATCATTAGGCTCTATGATTTAGTTTTTGGAAGGAAAGTTTTTCCTTGCAACTAAAAGCCTGCACTAGACTACGAAGCTGGTTCTCGTATAAACTCACGTCTCTAATCCTGGTAATGATATAAGCCTATGGTGTGTTAAACTTAATTACCCTCTACCAACCTGAAAAAATTAATGGATGTTATTGTCACGTTCCATATTTTTCTATAATAATTTAAAATAAATTAAATTAAAAAAAAATTAAAGTTAAATAGTAAATATCTAACTATCAGGAATCTGTGTGTACGGTTAAGAGACTCTAGACTATTTACACTATGTTAACCTTCTGCATGTCTGCATCTGTAAACCAAAACACGAGGAAAAACGTATGAGTGACAAAAGTCACTCAGTACGCACTCTAAGAAAATCACGGAAAATAAAACTATAATCAATTTTCTTTTTAAATTCATTTCGCAAATCATTTTCTCAAAACCTCATAAACCAGGCCTACACCGGTCAAAAGCACAACCGGAACTTTACTAGCTCAAAGCCACAAATAAAGGCCCTCAATGGTCAAAACCACATAGTGAGTCGAGAAGCTCGGCACCAGGCAATCTAACTCTGGTCACATGCAGTCCATCGAGGAGCGACCACGGCTTTTTGCACTACCACGGTGAAGTCACCCTGTACAGGAGCGATCACCGTCCCTTGATTCTCCCTACCTGGAGAACCCTCACAAAGCTAATCCCTCCCTGGGAAGGCTGTCCTGTCTCTCAAGACGCTACCAGCTACGAGGCACGTGTTCCACCCGCACTGGCCACCACAGGGTATGCCTCCTTACGGTGTCATCCACACACTGTGCTTAGGAGGGAGTGTCATACCTCCACACTCGACGACACCCGAACCTTAGTGTTCACAGCGACAGTAGGAGTATCATACCTCCCCATCATGTCACAAGACACCTCAACCCGCGGACCACAACCCTAGCCTTGAGACGACAGTCAAGGAGTCTCATATCTCCAGGACCCGACGCCCCTCAGCCTCAGGTAACTCGGTCCCTCGACCTCGACCAGGGAGTCGCGTCCGACCACCCGAGAATGTCGTGACATTTCCTAGTCCCAACGACACAGTCCCACACTGTCTCGGTTCGTACACAGAAAATCAGGAAAACATTTTCCAAAACAGGTCAACTATTTCCTTGAAATCAATTTCCAAAATCATTTTTATATCTTTGAAAATTTTTCCAAAACCTCGGCAAACGGCGCATCAGGAGTCTTAGGAGACCACCACTGATGGTCCACAATCCCTCTCAAAGGGACCAAACAAACCAATCCGGAAAACCCTCAAAAATCAGATTTTATAAACTCATTGGGCCCTGATTCGGCATGCCAAAAACAGGTTCGGTATGCCGAAAATCCCTGGTTTGGTAGACCGATCTGGATCGGTCGACCGAATCATGTCAACGGTCAACACTTAGGCCAAATTCGGTATACTGAAACTGGTTCGGTCAACTGAAATCTCCTGATTCGGGCGACCGTCCAAAATCGAATGACTGAATTTCGACCAGAGGACCTAATCTGACAGAAAAACGGCATACCGAAATGGTTTGGTATGTCGAATTCTGCGAAAACAGAAAACGGCTCAAACCCTACAGTCCGAAATCGTCTCAATTGGGATCTCCGATCGGACCCCCTAAACAAGTACCAAAATTTTTGCATAAAACATAAGATGTAGGTCCTTGAGTCTACTCTAAATCCCAGCAAACAAAACTAAAATCCATTCATCATGCATCAATATAAAAAATCGCAAAGGCAGAAGGATCAAAATGACCCAAAACGCACCAACTACCATAAATGCCCATAAATTCACCATATATTCTCATAAAATCATAATAAATTCTAAGAATGTAAATTTACCTAGATTTCATGCAATCCTATCAATTTCTACCGTTTTCATGCTCTCTATTACATGAGGTGGAGAATACCGACGACTCCGTACGACCACGGCCACACCACGACCTTAGGGACGTCGCTCCGGAGGTCCTCAGGCCACCACGGGCCACCCAAATGCCTCCGCTTCTCTCTCTCAATCTCTCTCTCTCTCTTGGCACGTGATGCAGGGGAAACAGGGGAGACGGGTGGAAGGAGAAGGGGGAAAAGGAGAAGGGGGTGGAGAAAGAAGAGTGGAGAGAAAGGGAAAGGAGGGTGGGGAAGAGGAGAAACGTGCCTGAGGAGGGCGAGGAAAGCAGAAGAAAGAAGGAGAAAACGACGACGAACGGTGGAGGAGTGCGGTGCGGCTTATAAAGCTTGCGCACGCAGTAGCTGGGAGTGTGCTCACCTGCACGTCTCAGCCACCGGCACACCGCACGAGCACACCGACCACTCCGCCCAACCACCAGCCACAACCAACGACCCACGAGTGCAGGCCCCATGTGGAGTCCACACCCGGGCCTGACACGGACCCACACCAGGGCCCCACACGCCCAATGCACAGTGCCAACCATGCACAGAGATACGCAAATTGAAGCTGGCCCACGAGGCCCAAGCCCAGAAGCACACAACCACACAACAGGTCTCGGAAAAGTAACACCCATTTAGGAATAAAATTCATAAAATGTAAATAATTACAAAATGAATTTTACGGGTGTTATAGCTATACATTGTTTTTTTCTTCTTCTGGCAAACGATATCAGCTGTACATGGTATTGTGTAAGGACATTACAAGAAGAAAGTTGAACTTTTCTTTTCCTTTGCATCATTTAAGATGTTACCCAATGGCACATCTACCATATAGTTTTAGCAAGAGAATAATTGATAGAGATTGGTCGAAGTTGTTGAGTCAACAGCTTCGATTGTTGTAACAGATTAACTAATAAAATAATGACCCATTTGATTGTGGAAAAGTATAATAGATAGAGATTGGTCGGAGTGTTGTAGTACATACTACATCTTTTGATTCTCTAGGTAACACATTACGATATTCTATTAATTTTCATGAATGCTTTTAGAAGATTGTTTTTAGATCTTCAAAGTCACGGTTTCACGATCACACTTACTATAGGTGAATCTCCAAGGATAGTTTGTAATACATTATCCTATCACATAGACTTTGATTTAATTCTATTTATTGCAGCTCAGACACAGTCATCTTAGGGACAGGATTAGAGTCGCATTTCATAATTTCAGTGTTATATCTCATATGGTAATAGAATTTTCTTGATTGGTATTTCATTACACGAGACTTTTTATGGGCTTAAGTTCCATCCTCCTTGAAGAAAATATAATAAATCCTCTAATAAGCCTACCACATAGGTGAATCTTCAAGGGTAATCTACAATACATCATCTTACCACATAGGGTTTGATTCAATCCTATTTTATTGGAGCTCATGCAATGTCATCTTAGGGATAGGGTTGGAGTTGTACTTCATAATTTCAATGTTATGTCTTGTATGGCAATAAAATTTCTTTAATGAATATTTTATTGCACGAAACTTTTTATGGATTTAACTCTCATCCCCCTCGATAAGGATATAATAAAAATTATCTAATAAGCCTTTAGTTAAATGACCTGCTAAGTTTTCTTTAGATTTTACATGTTCAAGTGGTATGACTCCAGTAGACAACCAATAACTAATTGACTTATGTCTCAACTTTATATATTTATTCAATTTTTGATTTGTGTTAGCTCTCTTGACTAAGGAAATACACATAGTACTGTTACAATGAACACAAATTGATGGCATAAAATTAGGTACAATAGGTAAGTCTAACAATAATCTTTTAAGCCAATCAGCTTTTGTACTTAGTAGGTCTAATGCTATAATTTCAGCCTCAGTTGTTGACCTAGAGATTATAGTTTGTTTTGAAGATTTCTATGATATAGTTCTACCTCTTAGAAGGAAAACATAACCACTAGTAGATCTAACTTTAGTTGAAGTAGGAGCCCACCTAGCATCACTATTGGCTTTTAGAATTTCAGGATTACCTGAATAATACAACACATAATCACTTGTGGCTTTTAAATAAGTAAATACTCTATTTATAACTTCTTTATATTTATTACTAAGATTTATAGTATATCTACTCAGGATATTTACAGCACATGTAATATCAGGTCTTGTGTAATTAGTAAAATACATAAGATTGCCAATAATTTGAGCATATCTAGGTTGAGATATAGGAGAATCATCATATTATACAATTTTAATGCCATATTGATAGGAATCCAAGCAAGTTTAATATAAGAGAAATTAAATTTCTTAATTAAATTTTCAACATAATGTATTTAAGATAAAGCAATTCCATTTGAAGATTTAATTATTTTGATTCCTAGAATCACATCAACTTGTTCTAAATCATTCATATCAAAGTTTTTAAACAAATAACTTTTAGTCTATAAATCACATTTATATTAGAATCAAATATAAGTATATCATCTATATAGAGACAAAATTACACATTTATCACCAATCATTTTGCTATACATATATCTATCATAACATTGATAGCAAATTTAGCAGAATTAATGACTTTATCAAACTTTTCGTTTCATTACTTTAGAGCTCACATAAAGATTTAATTAATTTATACACTTTATGCTCTTGACCACTAAATATAAAACTTCAGGTTGATTCATACATATTTTTTATTCTAAATTACCATTTAAAAATGTTGCTTTTACATCAATTTGGTGAATTTCGAGATCATATGAAGAGGTTAAAGCGTGAAGTACTTTAATAGTCGAAAGTTTGGTTATTGGAGAGTAAATGTCAAAACAGTCTAATTCGCTTTTCTAAGAAAATTCCTTAGTTACTAATCTAGCTTTATATTTATCAACGGAACCATTTGATTTTAATTTTTTCTTAAAGATCCATTTACAATCAATTGGTTTGCTACCTTTAGATAAATTACTTAATACCCATGTATGATTTATCATTATAGATTCCATTTCAGAATTTATATCTTCTTTCTAATATGGAGCATCTCTAGAATTAATGGCTTCATTATATGTTTTAGGATCATCTTCTACTAGATATGTTATAAAATCATCTCCTACATCTCTCTTTTCTAGGTCTTTTACTTTTCTTTATTTTTGGTTCTTGTTGAGTTTCAGATTTTTCAGTAGAAAACACATTTGAGTCTATAGTAACAAGTTGATTAGATTTTTCTTTCATAGGAAAAATATTTTCAAAGAATGTAACTTCTCTCTGTTCAATAATCACATTTGTTGGAATTTCATTTATATCAGATTTTATTATCAAAAATCTATACACACATTGATTATTTGCATACCCTATGAAAATACTATCCATAGTTTTTTGAATAAGTTTATTATTATTATTACGAAGAACCCCAATCTTAGTAAAACAATCCTAAACTTTTAGAGTTTTAAGATTGGGTTTCATTTATGCCACATTTTATATGAGGTTAAATCTTTTCCTTTTTTAAGTATTATGTTAATAATTGTACATAAAGTTAACAGTGCTTCACCCCACCAACATTTAGTCAATCATGAAGTTATTAACATAGAATCTATCATGTTGGTTAAAATTCTATTTTTCCTTTCAACAATATTATTTTGTCCAAATATTTTAGGATTCTATGTTCAAAGGATACTTAAATCTTTGATAGCAACCACCAGTCTGAGATTAGAAAACTAGACAAATCCAATGTTAAGAGAGAAATACAAAAGAAAAATTTCTTAAATTAGGTTTCAGATTTCAATTTTATTATTATTATTATTATTATTATTATTATTATTATTATTATTATTTTTTTTTTTTTCGAATTTCCATCCATTATGTTTCAATTTTATCCTCACAGTAACCCCATCTCTTGGCAGCCCTCTATCTCTATCAAAATCCAGCCCATAATCTTCCAAAAGGGATAATTTACAAGTACAACTATTGGGCTATCGGGTCCAGTATTAGAACTCACAACTCATGTAGATGACGCTGCTCAAGCAATCCATCATGATGTATCAACCAATCTCTCAGAAAATAAAGCAAGAAATAGCTCATCGATAAAATTATCTCCTACAGTAGGAGGTGGAAAAAGTCTGTTTAACAACCAAGTTGGTCAGTACGACAGTGAATCCACAACTAGTAAAAAAAAACTCACTTTTATGAGCTTTTTAGATTATTACTTATTATCATTAAACAATCATTATTTCTATACAACATCACCGTTTTTTTAAAAAAGAATTCTACAACCAATAATCTAAAAACAAACAGATTAGGCCTCATTTGTATAGGATACTTTGAGGTAATCTAGGCTCTATCCGACTAGGGTAGGAACACATGAGTAGCTAACAATGAATTAAATATTAAAACACATTTACTCAATAGCAATTGCATCAGTATCACCTTGTTGTAATCAGTCATTATAATACTTTTCCATGATAAAGGTAAACAATAGTATCACAATTTTTTTAGCAGGTATGCATTTTACACTACTAATAAATAGATGTCATATCTAACAAAAGAAAACATTTAACAGTATTAGAAGATTTGTCAATATCTCATCTCATCCATCATATTGTCGTCTATTATATTTTACTTAGAAAATCGTGAGATCAAAGTCATACAAAGCTATAGAAAGGTTATATTTTATTGCTTTATTTTGTGATGTATGAAAATAAATCAAAATCGTCTTCCCTTTATTATATTTTATTACTGTAATCATATGATATCCGAAATCTATGTAGATATCACAGGGATTATTTTCTTCTTCAAGATTGTTAGAATATTTTAGACAAATATCAACAATAGTATGATTGAATATAAAATGATATGAACAAAAATAACAAATAATTAATAACAGAGAGAAGAAACAAGAATGAATTTAGTTTTTGGTGAAGTGGAATGAATCCCTTAACTTGAAGAAGAAAATTCGCTCTCATGCATAGGGATTTTCCGATTCCTTTTCAAAGATATGACGTCAAGATCTCTAAAGACGCAAGTTTTATGAGATCTTCGAATTGTACTATAGTGTTATATGCTAGAGAAAAGGAAAAAGAAGATGATGAAGCAGAAGAGATTTTTTTTTTCCTAAAGCACAACAATGATATATATAAAAGAGGAAAAAAATACATAGTAGGTCAACACTATTCCCACTTATCATGCCATGCTTTCCAAAAAAGGAAACAATAAGATGATAGAATAAATGATATATTAAAAGGTATTAAAAGATATTTTGAATTTAATAATTAAAACCAAAACCGTTATTTTCCAATACCAATAATCCAACTAGGGAAGTGGCTTCATATTTGCATCTTTGGCAAATATCACAAGTTTGAATATAATGTCTGACTTCCTTTGACATGTTTTTCCAGAAAACACTTCTCTTCAACTGGTGTAGTGTTTTGTGATATCTTAAGTGTAGACACCTCGATTTTTCATAGTCGACTGACAGTCAGCTTCTTTGGCAGAACCTATTCCAGATGGTCGGTCGACGCAACCACTTCATTCACCCAAAAGCCCTATCCAAGTCCACTTCCTCCCAAAACTCCATACATAACTCCAAACCAAACCCAAGCCATTTCAAGCCCATTCATGGCCTGAATACTTGGTGGGTTTAGCCTGCATTTCTTGTAAGTGACCCGCTCCAGGACCGCCGTAGCCCGATAGCACGACAATGTCGCGCGGATGGAGGACGTGGGTGCCCTAGGTCAGTACTAACTCACAAGGGATTGACTTGTCCTTTCACTAATGGCACACTAGATCCATGCCTCTCATTGGCTGGCGTAGATCTACGTGTGATCCACTCTTTATCCAGACCATGAAGCCTCCCATGCCAATTTGATTTCCCATCCAATCTTCTTGATTAAACCCTCAGCTAGTGGATGGGAACAGGTGGGAATCTGCAGACCAGATTCAAACATGCATCTATTTAAACTCCTCCCATCTCCTACAATGCATCTTCTTGGCCATTTCTTGCTCCCCTACATCCATTGAGAATCCACCTTGCTACCCAAGCCTCTGCTCTCGACCTCCGACCTTTGTTGACCTCCATCCAACCATCGAAAGTCCGGCATAGACCACATCCTCTACTCCAAGACCAACCCATCCCATTGCATCCACTAGCCTTTCTAGACCTCTACCTTGCTTCCATACCATCATCCAAGCCTTCCCCATATATCTACCTACACCTCCAGTGCGTCCTCAGCCTTTGTCTCGTCATCGACCACAGTTCGGAAGTCATTGCCGAAGTCGCGTCACCGTAGCTTCGGAGCACACCACCCCGGCACACCATAGGTGCTCCCTTCCTCCCTTAATCTTGTTTATCATTCTAGCTTACTCCTATTGTCTTTCATTCTACTATCGTGCTTGTTAGTTTGCATTTCCTCTTGCATCTCGCTGGTGGAAGGACCATGACCCATGTGAGGCCGACGACCACTGAGCGTGCGGTCCAGTCCGACCTATGACACTCTTTGTCTTCTCCTTCATCCACCTATGCTGTCTGATGTCTCCTCCATGTCCTTGGTTGCCGACGGTGGCTGGATGGATGAGAATCGGGATGGTGAACCACATGTGGTTGGAGGGGAAGCCGTATTCTACTGCATTGTGTTTGATTACTTCCTGGGACTTCCCTTTACCTCTCTTTTGGCCATCGAGTTGCCCCAAAGGGCAGGTGATAGCCTCCAGCTTCATTCATGGCTGGAGAAAGTTGTCCAGTCCGACGAGCATAAGGCCATAGGTGTGTGGATGATCCTCTTGGCTATGTTATGATTTGTATGTGTAGACACCCCAATTTTGAGCTCATTTGGCAGCAGGCTCCTCCGGTTGATGCTCTGGTCGCGACCACCAAAATCCTAGCCCACATAGGTCCCAATCAGATTCACACTAGCCCATCTGACATAGTAATACAGTACCCCATTAAAATCCATTGAAAAAATAAATAAAACACTTAATCTAGCTAAAATTCACTTAAATCAACTTAAAATTCAATAAAACCCTAATTAATCAATTTTTTAAACCCTAATCAAGTGAAAAGAAATTAAAATCCATTAAATAAGACAAAAACCCTAATTTAAGCTTAATTCAAATTAAATCACTTAAAAATCCAA